>ML397851.1:0-15410 GCA_005239525.1 Nicotiana knightiana | reverse complement strand
ATATATATATATATATATATATATATATATATGTATATATAAATCAAGAAGTAAATCTTTAGTTTTTAGACCAAATAGGGAATCAGTGAGAAAGATGAGGTTTGATTTTAGAAATCAATTTAGTGAGGAAGATAACGTTTTTCAAATAAAATTCGACATAGAATAACTATTGCATTTAATATAGATTTTATTAGTTTAAAACATAATAACAATTCTTTTGTAATTAAAATAAAACCTCAGGCAGGTTAAGAAGATTAAGTTGAGAAAACAGTTGAAGTGAAATATGACAACTAATAGAAATAGTAAATATAGAATCGGCAGGGCAGGAGGTAATGACTCAACATAATAAATTCACTTTGAGGATAGGAAATTTGAATAAATAAATAAATAACTCAAGGGTCGAATCAGTATCCAGCTATAACCAATCCTTAAGTGAAATGTAAAACTACCGAATGACTTACACAGTCAGAGAGGAATACATAAACACATATATTGATGCGGCGCCCGATCCCACCATATATCATTATCAACATAATAATTCACCCTTATTACTCCGTATCAATCCACCCTTATTCCTCATGTTGCGGCATGCAACCCGATCCCGCCGAATAATCATATTCACCCTTATTCCTCCTCATCAATCTTTCTTTATTCCTTATGTTGCGGCGTGCAACCCGATCCCACCATATAATAAAATATATCAAACAACCACAATTCAACAACTCAATTACAAGAAATTCTACAATGAAAAGTATGAGTACACGGCAACAAGGGCACCCCGTAACAATGAAATGAATACAACAACCTTTACAGGGAAACAAGACATGTAAGGTACGTGATAATTGCACAGGTATTCACAACAACTTGGACTCGTAACAGATGATCACATAATCATAGAATAACTCAACAGTTAAGAGGTAACAAGATAATAATGAAGGAAATGACAACAATCAAGGCATATAGAGGGACAAATAACAAATAGCAAGCAAATAAGGACTAACAACATCATATAGAACATGTGAGAGTAATCTAACCAAGAGATACCACGTTTTATGACTATTTACTTAAAAGTATATAAAGAGACTAGGAAATCTAACTGGTCAATACCACATATAAACTCTGTATCCACTCGTCACCTTGCGTACATGGCTTTCACATATCAAAATACCACAATTGACTCAATTCCTAAGGGGTGGTTTCCCCCACACAAATTTAGACAAGATGCTACCTCAATTCGGCCAATTCAATACACAATTTAGCTTTTCCTTTACCAATTCACCAACACTCAGCTTAATCTAGCAAAAAATGACTTAAATACATCAAATAATGTAGAGAAGACGAATTCAATTAACAAAGCTACGATACTTATACAATTGCAAAAAGTCAACAAAAGTCAACTCCCCGGGCCCGCACCTCGGAACCTGACAAAATTTATAAAACCCGAACACCCAATCCAATACGAGTTCAACAATACCAAAATTATCAAGTTCCGATACCAATCTATCCTTCAAATCATGTTTTTTACATTTTGAAAGATTTCCTAAATTTTCCCCAAATTCTCAACTTAATTCACTAATTAGATGATGAAAATAGAAATGGATTCACGAAATATGATAAGATTTGGGTAGAGAACACTTACTCCAATGATTTTCTTGAAAAACCCACGAGGAATCACCCAAAACCTAGCTATAAAACTCCAAAAATGGTGAAACGAAAAGCCCTCGGAATGGAGTACTATTTATTCTGCCTAGATACTAAAGCATCGCGAACGCGGAAGAAGACTCGCATGCGCAAAGAAGGGAAAATGAAGGCTGCCAGGATAAGCTTCGCGAACGTGACAGACGGCTTGCAAACGCGGAAAGGGAAATTTGATGGTCCAAGGACTGGGCTACGCGAACACGGGAAATAATACGCGAATGTGAATGATGGGATGGCATACCTTCGCGGATGCGGGAAGAAAGACACGAGCGCGAAGAAAGACACGAGCGCGAAGAGGAAGTAGTCACCAGTGCCCCAGCTCCCACTTTATACTACGTGAACGCGATTAAACAAACACGAACGCAAAGAAGGGTAGGGAAAAACTTCGCGAACGCGAGAGGATGAATGCAAATGCGAATAAAATAATATTCCACCCTCTAAATTAACACTTCGTGAATGCAAAGGAGAGGACGCGAACGCGAACGCGATGAAGTAAACCTGGTAGAAGAAAACAGAAGTTCAAAATAGAAGGAAATGGAATGTGGCCCATCCAAAACACACCCGAGGCCTTTGGAACCCTGTCTAAACCTACCAACCAATTCTATAACCTAACACGACTTGCTCGAGGTATCAAATCACATCAAACAATGCTGAAATGACGAATCGCACCATGAATCAAACTATGAACTTCCAAATCTTCCAACTTCGAAAACTCGTGCCGAAACCAATCAAACAAACCCGAAACGATGCCGAATTTTGCAAACAAGTCTCAAAAGACATAACGGAGCTGCGCCAACTCTCGGAATTGTATTTCGACCCTGATATCATAAAAGTCAAATTCTAGTCAAATTTCACCGCTTAAGCTTCCAAAAACTAGAATCCTTCTTCCAATTCGATTATGAATCATCTGGTAACTGAATCCCATCATGCAAGCAGGTCTATATACCCAATGTGAAGCTGCTCAAGTCCATGTGTCACCGAACGGAGCTTAAATTCTCAAAACGACCGATTGGGTCGTTACATTCTCCCCCTCTTAAAACAAATGTTCATCCTCGAACGTGCCAAGATTCGTCTCCAAGTCTTCAAATCATTGAATTCACACTTCTACATACATCCGCGGGTGATCCCACGTCACCCTAAGCTACATGGGCCTGTCGATACCATCTCAACTGTAATTTAGTCTTTCTACCAACACCGATAAGTCTCATACCTCAAATTCTCACCTTCCATTCATTTCCAAAAGACCCGATTCTAAATCCATATCTAGTATCGGTCTCAACCAGCTGCATCAACTCATGCATAAACCCACAAGGTACGACCACACAACAGAATACACTACCGTAGGCTTATAATAACATTCCTGATCACAACAGCTGCCCGAAATCATTTCAGCATCGACAATTAGCCTCATATCCGATAGAACTCTGTTTCAAACCTCCATAACATTGATAATGATGCAAGAAACATGAAGACCTCATAATTAAACATCCGAATCACCAAGCCATGACTAACACCACCAGGTACATATCTCGCAAGCTAAAACTCAAGAAGCACGAAACAAAAATGACTAAATATAAAAAGAGAAACACATAAGGAAACTATCAAACAAGCCCGACATGCACAACTCTCTATCAATATTAACCTACAAACAATATAACAAGGTAAGAATTAAAGCACATGAACAAATCACAAGGATCCCATCCTGATACAACTCCCACTACGATACTTACCCCGGTTCAGACCTATCGAGTCACAAGAGATCACGAGGGTCTCGCCCTCAACTCGAAATCACATATCGAATATATATCATACCAATTAAAATTTTCCACTAACTCAGCGCTGCCAATAAGATCACAACACTCACTGAATTCTTACCCCGGTACGATAGAGCAAACCCGGTATAAGAACCTCCTTTTAGCCAATACCAGCAGCCCAGCTAACAACTTATCACAGGACCACACAGATTCTCACCTAACAAGGTCCGTACACCCAACAAGAAATAACCCAGGCATGAAGAAAAAATAAAAGGAAAGCAAGGTACGAGGTTTATCTAACAAGTGCAACATATATAATGACAAGGTACAATTTTATCAGCTTATCTCAAAGAGGGAAAGCAAAGCTATCACGACCCCAGTTCGCCCTCCGTGAACATGTCGTGATGGCACTTAGTCTCTATAACTAGGTAAGCCTAACAATGCAGAAAAACAACATAACTTGCAGAATGATTAATTAAAACTGAACAACTAAAGAAAAACTGTACATAAATGCCGCTTGGCACATACAACCCAATAATGCGAAAGTCTACAATATCACCCCAAAACCCGATAAACTCACGGGAAACACAGGCTAAAAGAAATATACTACACTGCTCTAACTTCAGAATGTCTAAACAACTGAAAGGAAGGAAAAGCTTTCCACTAAAGTTGGAATAAGATAGAGACTCCTGGTCTGCGGATAGTTCGCCCGGGTGAAGGTACCTGGATCTGCACATGAAAAACATGCGTAGAAGGAGCATGAGTACACCACAACGGTACTCAGTAAGTGCCAAGCTTAACCTCGGTCGAGTATTGATGAGGAAGGTTAGGGCCCAACTGAGGTTAAACAATATATTAGAAATTTACAGTATGAAAACAGGCAGTAATAATGAGTACAAGAGTGAAATAAGGCAGGTCAAACAAGACAATAACAAAACACAAAGAAATGAGTAAACACGGAATATGTACAGCTCAATGACAATGGTAACAATGAGGATCTCCCAGGATACCGTCCTGTAGTCCTTTTCTCAACTGTCCAGTGGATCTCCCAAGATACCGTCCCGTACTCCATCATATGTGTATATCCGAAGGATCTCCCAGGATACCGTCCCGTAGTCCATCAATCAATGTGCAGGGGGATCTGTCGGGAATCGAACCCGCAGTCCTAAAGCCAATATACAGGGGGATCTATTGGGAATCTAACCCGCAGTCCCAAAGTAAATATGCAGGGGGATCTATCAGGAATCTAACCCGCAGTCCCAAAGTAAACAAACAAGGGGGGGGGGGAGCTACCGGAATCCCACATCCATAGTCCCAATGTAAATACGCAGCCACAACAAGAAGATATTCGGAAATAGAGTGCAAGGAAAAATACAAGACAACAAGTAGTTCTAGCCTAACATGCTTCACGTAGTACAATCAAAGCAACTTAAGCAAATAGGCAATTCAAGTCAACTAGGCATGCTTTTCTAACTAACATAGGCTATAGTTGCAAGTAGAATAAAACAGGTAAGAAGAAACTCAGTCGAAGTATTTAAAGTAAAAACCGGATTTTCAACAATTAGCACAAGTACGCGCTTGTCACCTCACGTACAGGGCATTCAATTAATAATTATCACATCCTAAGGGGAAAGGTTCCCCACACAAGGTTAGACAAGCCACTTACCTTGATGCTTTGAACTCAACTCAAGCCTCAATTATAACTTTACCCCTCGATTCCACCACAAATCCGCTCGAATCTAGTCACAAGTTACTTAATTACATCAATAAACGCTAAATTAATCAATTTGAATGCATAGAAATGAATTTCCCAATGTTTTGCCAAAAAAGTCCAAAAATGCCCCCGGGACCACGTGGTCAAAACCCGAGGTTCGAATCAAAACCCGATCATCCATTTCCCCACGAACCCAAATATGCGATTTATTCTGGAATCGGACCTCAAATTGAGTTGAAAACACCCATGGAAATCTTTGATTTTAAGTTGAAAACATGTTAAATGATGTTAATGATTGAAAGAATTGAGTAAAACCAACTTACAAATGATTTGGAAGAAGCTTGTTCTTGGAAAAATCGCCTAATTGTGTTTGAGTTTAAGAAAATATGAAAATGGAGTTCAAAAATCGATTTAAGCATAAAAATTCCAGGCCTCTGGTTGGTATGGGAAATGCGAAAGGGGGTTCGCATTTGCGAACCCTTCAGAAACTCCCAGTTTTGGCATTTGCGATGGCAGACGTCGCATTTGCGAACCATTTGGCCACATTTGCGATCAGGCTTGCCCATACCCATCTTCGCATTTGTGATGAATAGCTCGCATTTGCGACTCTGGCTTTGCAAATGCGAAGCCTGCAGATCAGAGACACCAGATTTTTTCCAAGGTTCAAAATGCATCTGTGGCCCATCCACAACTCACCCGAGCCCTCGGGGCTCCAAACCAAATATACACATTACGTCAAAAACATCTTATGAACTTATCCGTGCGATCAAGTCGCCAAAATAACATCATATTCATTGAATTAAGCCTCAAAATCCATGAATTCTATCAAATTTCGTAAAACATCAAATTTTCCATTTTAAGTCCGAAACACGTCAAACGAAATCCGTTTTCAACCAAACTTTACAGAAAGGACTTAAACCATATATAAGACCTGTACCGGGTGCTGGAACCAAAATACGGGCCCGATACCATCATTTTCTAATCAGATTTCATTTTCAATTTCCTTAAATATTTTCAGAAAATAATTTTTACTCAAAAATTCATTTCTCGGGCTTGGGACCTCTGAATTCGATTCCGGGCATACGCCCAAGTCCCATATTTTCCTACGGACCCTCTAGGACCGTCAAATCACGGGTCCGGATCCGTTTACCCAAAATGTTGGCCGGAGTCAAATTTACTCATTTTAATATCAAATTTTAACATTTTTCACAGAATTTCATATTTAAGCTTTTCCGGCTACGCGCACGCAAGTCGAGGCAACCCTAAATGAGGTTTCCAAGGCATGGGAAGCACGGAATGGGTAAGAAAACAGGTGATGGACCTTTGGGTCGTCATATTCTCCACCTCTAAAACAACCGTTCGTCCTCGAATGGACATAAGAAGGAAGTACCTGAGTCGGGGAATAAATGAGGATAACGGCTCAGCATATCGGACTCGGACTCCCAGGTCGATGCATCAGGAGGCTGACCTCTCCACTGAACCTTTTAGAAGCAATGCTCTTTGACCTCAACTTTCTGACCTGCCTGTCCAATATAGCCACTGGCTCCTCAACATAGGATAGATCCTTGTCCAACTGGACTGAACAGAAATCCAACACGTGCGACGGGTCACCGTGATACCTCCGGAGCATCGAAACATGAAATACCGGATGAACTCCCGCCAAGATGGGAGGTAAGGCAAGACATAAGAAACCTCCTCAACACGACTCAATATCTCAAAAGGGCCAATAAACCTCAGACTCAACTTCCCTTTCTTCCCAAATCTCATAACGCCCTTCATGGGCGAAACCCGAAGCAGAACCCGCTCTCCGACCATATATGAAACAACACGAACCTTTCGGTCCGCGTAAATCTTCTGTCTGGACTGGGTTGTACGGAGTCTGTCCTGTATCTCCTTGACCTTCTCCAATGCATCCTGAACCAACTCTGTGCCCAATAGCCTCGCCTCACCCAGCTCGAACCAACCCACTGGAGATCTGCACCTCCTACCATATAAAGCCTCGTACGGCGCCATCTGAATGCTGGACTGATAATTGTTGTTGTAAGAAAACTTCGCCAATGGCAAGAACTGATCCCAAGACCCTCCAAACTCAATCACACACGCACGGAGCATATCCTCAAGAATCTGAATAGTGCGCTCGGACTGTCCGTCCGTCTGGGGGTGGAATGTTGTGCTTAACTCCACTTGAGTACCCAACTCCTGCTGAACGACCCTCCAGAATCGTGATGTAAACTGAGTACCTCTGTCTGAAATAATAGATACTGGAATACCGTGGAGGCGAACAATCTCTCTGATATAAATCTCAGCCAACCTCTTCGATGAATATGTAGTCGGTACCGGAATGAAATGGGCTGATTTGGTCAGCCCATCCACAATCACCCAAATAGCATCATGCCTCCTCAAAGTCCGAGGAAGTACAACCACAAAGTCCATGGTGATCCACTCCCATTTCCACTCTGGAATCTCAATCTGCTGAAGTAACCCTCCCGGTCTCTGATGCTCACATTTGACGTGCTGACAGTTGAGGTACTTGGCTACAAAAACTGCTATATCCTTCTTCATTCTTCGCCACCAATAGTGCTGCCTCAAATCCTGATACATCTTCGCAGCACCCGGATGGATGGAATACCGCGAACTATGGGCCTCTGCTAAAATCAACTCCAGAAGCCCATCAACATTGGGCACACAAATCCGACCATGCATCCTCAATACCCCGTCATACCCAATGTTCACATCTCTGACATCACCGTGCTGAACCGTGTCCTTGAGGACAAGTAAGTGAGGGTCATCATACTGCCGCTCCCTGATACGATCGAATAATGAAGACTGAGAAACCATACAAGATAGGATCCAACTAGGCTCCGAAAGATCCAATCTCACAAACTGACTGGCTAAGGCCTGAACATACATCGCCATAGGCCTCTCTGAAGCTGGTAAATATGCCAAACTCCCCAAACTCTCCACCCGGAGATTCAAGGCATCAGCCACCACATTGGCCTTCCCCAGGTGGTATAATATAGTGATGTCATAGTCCTTTAGCAACTATAACCATCTACGCTGGCGCAAACTTAGATCCTTCTACATGAATATGTGTTGCAAACTCCGATGATTCGTAAATATCTCGCAGGGAACACCATATAAATAATGACGCCAGATCTTCAAGGTAAGAACAATGGTAGCTAACTCAAGGTCATGGACAGGGTAATTCTTCTCATGTATCTTCAACTGTCTGGACGCGTAGGCAATCACCCTACCATCCTGCATCAACACCGCTCCAAGGCCGACTCGCGAGGCATCACAATAAACTGTATAAGACCCCGAATCAGTAGGCAATATCAAGATTGGGGTTGTAGTCAAAGCTGTCTTGAGCTTCTGAAAGCTCACCTCACACTCCTCTGTCCACTAAAATGGAGCACCCTTCTGGGTCAATCTAATCATAGGGGCTGCAGTCGATGAAAATCCCTCTACAAAACGACGGTAGTAGCCCACCAAGCCAAGGAAACTGTGAATCTCTGTAACTGAGGATGGCCTGGGCCAACTCTGCACGACCTCTACCTTCTTCGGATCCACTCGAATGCCCTCACTCGATACTACGTGGCCTAAGAATGCCACAGAACTCAACCAAAACTCACATTTTGAGAACTTTGCATACAACTTCTTCTCTCTCAGGGTCTGAAGCACTATCCTCAGGTGTTGCTCATGATCTTCCCGACTCCGGGAGTAAAAAAGAATATAATCTATGAAAACGATGACGAACGAGTCGAGATATGGCCTGAACACACTATGCATCAAATGCATAAATGCTGATGGGCCATTAGTCAGCCCAAATGACATAACGNAAATCAATCTTAGAAAATACCTGTGCGCCCCGAAGCTGGTCAAATAGATCATCAATACGAGGCAAGGGATAACGGTTCTTCATTGTAACCCTGTTCAACTGGCGATAATCAATACACATGCATATAGAACCATCCTTTTTCTTCACAAACAAGACAGGAGCACTCCAAGGTGAAACATTGGGTCGAATAAAACCCTTATCAAGCAATTCTTGTAACTGATCCTTCAACTCCTTCAACTCAAGAGGAGCCATACGGTACGAAGGAATGGAAATGGGCTGAGTGCCCGGCAACAACTCAATGCCAAAATCAATGTCTCTATTGGGCGGCCTGCCCGGAAGATAAGCTGGAAACACATCGGGATAATCCCGTACCACTGGAACTGAATCAACAGAAGGGGTATCAATACTGACATCTCTCACATAAGCTAAATACGCGTCACACCCCTTCTCAACCACACTGAGCTTTAAGGAAAGAGATAACTCTACTGGGAGTGTGATCTAAAGTACCACTCCACTCAACACGCAGAATACCTGGCATAGCCAGCGTCACGGTCTTGGCGTGACAATAAAGAATAGCATAATGGGGCGACAAGCAGTACATGCCCAAGATAATATCAAAATCCACCATATCGAGTAACAATAAGTCCGCACTGGTCTCAAAACCACGAATAGTAACCAAACACGACCGATAAATACGGTCCACGAAAAGAAAATATCCCACAGGAGTAGAAACATAAACAGGAGACCCAAAGAATCTCGGGCTATACCCAAATGCGGAGCAAAATAAGAAGACACATAGGAATAAATGGAGCCTGGATCAAATAGAACCGATGCATCTCTGTGACAAACCAGTATAATACCTGTTATGACAGAATCAGAGGCAACAACCTCGGTATGAGCAGGAATAACATAATATCTGGCATGGCCTCCCTCTCGAGGGCGACCTCTACCTCCTCGACCTCCGCCCCTAGCTGGCTAGGCAAATGTGGTAGCAGCTGGAGATATGATCATGGCCTGAGAACTCTGCTGAGCAAGCTGTGGCTGAAAAGTCTGTGAAGATGCACCCCTACCAAGTCTAGGGCAGTCCCTAACCATATGGAGTGTATCGTCACACCCGAAACAAGCTCTGGAAGGACGTGGTGGCTGTGACTGGCTAGGGCAAGGTCTGTTAGACTGACCTCTGAAAGCACCCCGCGCAGAAGGCACGCTAGAAACTGGAGGTGCATAGTAAGGCTCCTGAGGCCTGGGTGGACCTGCTGCTGGGGTACGGGCACCAGAGTAGTGGCCCAACTCTCGAGACCTCTTGGCCTCTCTCTCCTCTCACTCCCTAGCGAGCATACCCTTGATCCTCCTTGCAATGCTCACTACCTGCTGATAAGGAAATGTCCATATCCAACTCTCGAGCCATGCTAGATCTGATGGGTGGGATAAGACCCTATGAACCGGCGAACCCTCTCGCAGACAGTAGCAACCAAAGCCGGTGCATGCCTAACCAATCTGGTGTAACAGATAGCATACTCTGAAACTGTCATAGCACCCTGGCGCAAATGCTCAAACTTTGTGCGCCATGCATCCCTAAGGCTCTGAGGAACAAACTCTCTCAGGAACATGTCTGAGAACTGGGTCCAGGTCAGTGAAGCAGCCTCGTCTGGACTATCTAACTCATATGCGCGCCACCAATCATAGGCAGCTCCGCGAAGCTGGAAGGTAGTAAAGGAAACCCCACTAGATCCGGCTTTTCCCATAGTGCGAAGAATACGGTGGCACTCCTCTAGAAACTCCAAGGCATCGTCTGATGCTAGTCCACTGAATACCGGAGGATCATACTTCTTGAACCTCTCAAGTCTCCGCTGCTCGTCCTCTGAAGCAGCTGACCCATCCTCGGGCTGAACTAGCACTACGGGCAGTGCAGGTATGATCTATGGGACCTGCTCCACATGCACTCACTGCTCAGGAGTGCGGGCGACGGGAGTATGTGCTCCTCCCCCGGCCTGGGATGTGGCTGCAGCAAGGGGAAGCAACCCTGCCTGAGCCATAGTGGTGTACATAGACCTAAACTGAGCTAACGTCTCCTGAAGGGATGGAGTAGTAGTGGCAGTAGGCGTGTCAGGTGCCAGGACTTCGACTAGATCTGCTGGTGGTACCTCGGCGGCAACTCGCGCAGGTGCTCTCGCTGCACCACGTGCACGTCCTCGGCCTCTACCTTGGCCCCAGCCTCTGATGGCTGCAGTAGGGGGCACACGTGACTGATCGTCCCGAGTAGCACATGTCCTCACTATCTGTGAGAGAATAGAAGACAGAGGTTTAGAATTGATGTCAAAATTATTGCACGACAAGGAAATCAATGAAGTAAAGATTTTTGCTAAACAGTTACATAGCCTCTCGTAGATAAGTACAGACGTCTCCGTACCGATCAGCGAGACTCTAATAAACCGTCCTGTGTTCCGTGACTCCTATGAACCTAGAGCTCTGATACCAACTTGTCACGACCCCAGTTCGCCCTCCGTGAACATGTCGTGATGGCACCTAGTCTCTATAACTAGGTAAGCCTAACAATGCGGAAAAACAACATAACTTGCGGAATGATTAATTAAAACTGAACAACTAAAGAAAAACTGTATATAAATGCCACTTGGAATATACAACCCAGTAATGTGGAAGTCTACAATATCACCCCAAAACCCGGAAAACTCACGAGAAACACAGGCTAACAGAAATATACTACACTGCTCTAACTCCACAATGTCTAAATAACTGAAAGGAAGGAAAAGCTTTTCACTAAAGCTGGAATAAGATAGAGACTCCTGGTCTCGGACGCGGCAGATATACCTCGAAGTCTCTGCTATATCTCTCAACCTTGGGGATAGTGCGTCGAGGTAAAGGTACCTAGATTTGCACATGAAAAACATGCGCAGATGGGGCATGAGTACACCACAACGGTACTCAGTAAGTGCCAAGCCTAACCTCGGTCGGGTAGTGATGAGGAAGGTCAAGGCCCTACTGAGGTTAAACAATATATTAGAAATTTACAGTATGAAAAAAGGCAGTAATAATGAGTACAGCAGTGAAATAAGGCAGGTCAAACAAGACAATAACAAAACACAAAGAACGGAGTAAACACGGAATATGTACAGCTCAATGGCAATGGTAACAATGAGGATCTCCCAAGATACCGTCCTGTAGTCCTTTTCTCAACTCTCCAGTGGATCTCCCGGGATACCGTCCCATAGTCCATCATATGTGTATATCCGAAGGATCTCCCGGGATATCGTCCCGTAGTCCACCAATCAATGTGCAGGGGGATCTATCGGGAATCGAACCCGCATTCCCAAAGTAAATATGCAGGGGGATCTATCGGGANGGGGGGGGAGCTACCAGAATCCCACATCCGTAGTCCCAATCTAAATACGCAGCCACAACAAGAAGATATTCGGAAATAGAGTGCAAGGAAAAATACAAGGCAACAAGTACTTCTAGCCTAACATGCTTCACGTAGTACAATCAAAGCAACTTAAGCAAATAGGAAATTCAATTCAACTAGGCATGCTTTTCTAACTAACATAGGCTATGGTTGCAAGTAGAATAAAACAGGTAAGAAGAAACTCAGTCGAAGTATTTAAAGTAAAAACCGGATTTTCAACAATTAGTAAAAGTACGCGCTCGTCACCTCACGTACAGGGCATTCAATTACCAATTATCACATCCTAAGGGGAAAGGTCCCCCACACAAGGTTAGACAAGCCACTTACCTCGATGCATTGAACTCAACTCAAGCCTCAATTATATATTTACCCCTCGATTCCACCACAAATCCGCTTGAATCTAGTCACAAGTTACTTAATTACATCAATAAACGCTAAAAGAATCAATTTGAATGCATATAAATGAATTTCCCAAAGTTTTGCCAAAAAAGTCCAAAAATGCCCCCGGGCCCAAGTGGTCAAAACCCGAGGTTCGAACCAAAACCTGATCACCCATTCTCCCACGAACCCAAATATGCGATTTATTCTGGAATCGGACCTCAAATTGAGGTCCAAATCCCTAATTTTAGAAAAACCTAAGTTCTACCCAATTTCACCCATGGAAATCTTTGATTTTAAGTTGAAAACATGTTAAATGTTGTTAATGATTGAAAGAAGTGAGTAAAAACCAACTTACAAATGATTTGGAAGAAGTCTTGTTCTTGAAAAAATTGCCTAAGTGTGTTTGAGTTTCAGAAAATATGAAAATGGAGTTCAAAAATCGGTTTAAGTATAAAAATTCCAGGCCTCTGGTTGGTATGGAAAATGCAAACGGGGGTTCACATTTGCGAACCCTTCAGAAACTCCCAGTTTTCGCATTTGCGATGGCAGACGTCGCATTTGCGACCAGCCTTCGCATTTGCGAACCATTTGGCCGCATTTGCGATCAGGCTTGCCCAGACCCATCTTCGCATGAATAGCTCGCATTAGCGATGCTGTCTTCGCAAATGCGAAGCTTGCAGATCAGAGACACCTGATTTTTCCAAGGTCAAAATGCATCCGTGGCCCATCCATAACTCACCCGAGCCCTCGGGGCTCCAAACCAAATATACACACTACCTCAAAAACATCCTATGAACTTATCCGTGCAATCAAGTCGCCATAATAACATCATACTCATCGAATTGAGCCTCAAAATCCATGAATTCTATCAAATTTCATAAAACATCAAATTTTGCATTTGAAGTCCGAAACACGTCAAACGAAATCCGTTTTCAACCAAACTTTATAGAAAGGACTTAAACCATATATAAGACCTGTACTGGGCGCCGGAACAAAAATACGGGCCCGATACCATCACTTTCTAATCAGATTTCATTTTCAATTTCCTTAAATATTTTCAGAAAACAATTTTTACTCAAAAAGTCATTTTTCGTGCTTAGGACCTCAGAATTCGATTCCGGGCATACTTCTAAGTCCCATATTTTCGTACGGAACCTCCGGGACCGTCAAATCACGGGTCCGGGTCCGTTTACCCAAAATGTTAACCGGAGTCAAATTTACTCATTTTAATATCAAATTTTAACATTTTTCACAGAATTTCATATTTAAGCTTTTCCGGCTACGCGCCCGGACTGCGCACGTAAGTGGAGGCAACCCTAAATGAGGTTTCCAAGGCCTCGAAAGCACGAAATAAGTAAGAAAACAGGTGATGACCCTTTGGGTCGTCACAAAAGCTCAATGTAAACATAAGGAAAGAGCATCCCACATAACATCCGCAGCGGCGTGAAGCGCGCTCCCAAATACTCATCAAGCAAAAGTGCTCGGTTTCACTGATCACATGAATACTGATGTCAAGCACAGCAGAGTGTACAATTAAAATTGTGGGAAAATGAATAGAAATAATAAAACATGGAAGAAACCAAGAACAACTAAGGTGTAGTGAGAAAATCAACATCACGAGGGCTATCTTGCCCATATCGCCAAGAGGCCTGAAGAGAATTACAACATGCGTAGAGAGTAATCATACAACCCTAAAGCCCATCACAACATAAGAGAGTAGCATATAACATAGACCAGGGGCACAAATGATATCCATTCTGCCCGGTAATATAACCATGATCTCAAGCTCACAAGAGTACCCAATCCTGACCTGATATAAAATACACATTCCCGTTGAGCTTTCAATCAACTCCCCACCAAATCCCGATTCTTCCCAATTAGGTGAATCTACTACCAACAGTCCATAGCAACCTATCGATAATGTATGATATCAGTTATCCTATTCTCAACATACCTTCACAATACGCAAACCAAAAATAGCCCGCATGTGAGGACATTTAGCCGCAAAACCTCAGGAATATCGAAATGCCACTAGCCCCGCACCCGCAAACCAAAACTCAAGGGTCTTTCCTATAATTCACATTCTTCACATATGATATCCAATAATACCAACCTTCTATTAACTCCTGATATCCCTCTAGGAGAAAACCATAATGTACAACATATTCCTTATACCCATAGTAGCCAACCGACTCTAGTCGTTGCCGAAACCATTGAGAAACCTCCGAGATCCACCCGTATACAACTAAGCCATCAGGACCAAATCTCCCCAACTCAACCGAATCACACAAACTATCCAACCCAAAAGTGCTGCCATAGGTGCCGGTAGAGAATTCCCATTCAAAAGGACCAATTACTTCCATTGTTATGCTGACCTAACACCACAAAGCTGACCTATTTCTTCGAATACTCCCCGTCTTTCCTCTACAATAACACTCCTCCCCATCGATACACAATGATCCCAACCAAAGCCCAATGACGAAAATCATAGCACGAACCACGCAGCCCGGAAGCTCATAAACCACTATATCTCCTCTTAAGCTGTCACGACCCAAATTCCCAACCTTAGGGATCGCGATGGCGCCTAACACCACACTTGCTAGG
>ML397849.1:42779-53537 GCA_005239525.1 Nicotiana knightiana | reverse complement strand
AGGCAGACCCTGGCGTTACAGCTCTAACGCCTGGGTAACGCCTGGACCCCCCAGGCGTTATGGCTCTAACGCCTGGGTAACGCCAGGCTACCCCAGGCTGTTTGGCTTGGTGCCCGGCTATCGTCCGGGTGTCCCCTCTCGCGTATTCTTCGACGTATTTGCATCCGTTTAGCCCCGTTTCCATTTCCAATTAACCTACACATAAAATAGACCCTATTAGGTACATATGACGTGTATTTTATCATTAAAGCTCATAAAATGCAAGGGATATAATGCTTAAAATCACGAATTCTAGCCACTCATCAATGCGACGTCATGATATGTATGCAATCCCCATGGGATTCGATCATAGACATAAAATTTTAATAAAAATGAGTGAAAAGATAGAAAAGAGTGACAAAAACAAAAGGAGAAAAATAGAGTGCCATAAGTAAAAGAGCTACAAAAACAAAACGAGAAAATGAAAGAAAAGAGGTACATAGTGAAAAAGGGTTAGTTAAGGCCGGGATGAAACACGCAACCATTCAAACACATGGTAGAAGCGTTTAACTCTTAGGTGAATTGTATCCCAACGTGCAATTTCCTATCTTTTAAGCGTCTCAAAACCAACAAGGTTGTTAGATGTGCGTTAGCCAGGTTCTGTTCAGGTGGTTAGTTTGTTGGCATTCTGGCGAGTCATCCATATAACACCAGGTCAAAGTGCAAGGAAGCCATGACTAGTAAAGAATCAGACATAGTAGTTGTTGATCCATCTAGGGAGATTGTGGAGTCAGAATCTGAATTGAAAGAAGAGGTCCAAAGGTTGAAACATCAAATGGCGGAAGTGTATTAGGCTTGGATCAGGGGATATCCTCCACCTTCATTCCCCACTAACTATACAGAAAACCCTGCCTCCATCCCACCACTATCACAAGCTCAGATTCCCAGTACCGTTGATCTTTTCCCTCAATATGCACTAGGCTTTACACCTTACCACAACTACCCTGGCACTTCATCCCAAACTTTCCATGCCCCACCAGCCAAAACAACCTCATACCCTGCTCCGACATCTGATCCTTCTTTTGTATCCCCTTCACTGATCTTCTAGTGAACCGTGTTACAAGCCCCAGATGCCCAATACTATGCTCCAGAACCAACCTTCAAGGTCCTAGATCCTTATTCCTACACCCCTCACTTTGAGCCTCCTGTTGAAACCAAGAAACAATCCAAGAACGTGGAGCAAGATGAGATATTCAGGAAAGTGAAGAATTTAGAGAAATCCTTGAGGAACATGCAAGGGATAGGAATCCAAGTAAGTGTGGCTTACAAGGATATGTGCTTGTTCCCTGACGTCCAACTTCCGGCCGGGTTCAAGTTGTCTAAGTTTGACCTGTACGATGGACATGGAGATCCCGTGGCCCATTTGAGAGGCTTCTGTAGTAAGATGAGAGGTGCCTGTGGGAAGGACGAATTATTGATGGCATATTTCAGTCATAGTCTGAGTGGGGCGGCTTTAGAATGGTACACCCGGTAAGACGCTAGCAGGTGGTACACATGGAATGATTTGGATCAGGCCTTTGCTCGGCACTTTCAGTATAACATAGACATTGTCCCGGATCGCCTATCCTTGACCAAGGTAGAGAAGAAGCCTAGTGAATGATTTTGGGAATACGGTTTCAGATGGAGAGGGCAAGTTGCACGGGTCAATCCTCTGATGGAAGAAGATGAGATGGTCGAGTACTTTCTTCAAGCCCTAGAGCCTACTTACTTTGGCCATTTGATCTCAGCCATAGGTAAGCCCTTCAACGATGTGGTAAAGATGGGAGGAACGATGGAAGAGGGACTCATGTCAAGCAAGATCATGAGCTAATCCGCCATAAAAGCGACCACACATGCAATTCAAAGTGGCACAAGAAGCTTGTTAGGCAAAAATAAGAAGGATGATATTGATATGGTTATCTTTGGATCATGGCATGGCCCAAGGGGTTCGCCTCACCAGTACTCTCGACCTCGACCCCAACCCCAAGCCTACACCCAAGCTCCATATAATCCATCCCAACATTATTTCCCACCATAAGATCCTCAATCCTCAGTCAGACCACCCTAATACCATGTTCACCATGCACAATCATATGCTCAACCCCTCCTTACCCACAATGGCGTGCTCCAACTCCAAAAAATCCTTATCCACCCTCACAGCCTTACCAAAACCCTACTGGTCCAAACTTTCGACTAAGGCCGGATTATAGGAGAGAAAGGCAGCAGTGGAAAGAAACCTTCACCTCTCTCAGATGAGTATATTGTTCTGATGCCCTAGGGCATGACACAGAGAAGTGTTGGTATTTGAAGAGGGAAATCCAAGAGCTTATTGATACAAATCAAATTGTGGTTCAGAGTCCAGATGCGTCAAACATCAACCAAAATCCTTTGCCAGCCCATGTAGAGACGCATATGATTAAAATAAGGATGAGGAGCCTAAGAATTCTTCCAAGTTCATCATGATGATTCGTGATAGTGAAAGTAATTAAGTGAAGGCTCCAGATTCTACAAAAGCAATGCCCTTGACAAATAAAGGGGTGAAATAGAGGTTAAGCATTGTGTTGGTTGTGGAAGGGCCTCCAAAGGATGTTGGAGAAAGTCAGTAAAAGCCGAAAGTGGTCGTGCTAGGGATCTCGAACAAGCCTGTCGTAGCCGTGGAAGGGGGATCGTATTACCCCTGTTGTTATTAAGCCAGTGACCCAGTTTCCAATGGTTGATACAAAGGTTGTCCCGTGGAATTACAAACAGGTGATAGTGACATATAAAGGGAAAAAAGTAGAGGAAGAAGTCAATGTAACCAAAGGAGTGATTCATTTTGGGAGATGTTATACCCCAGAGGAATTGAGGAAATCCAAGCCATTCAAGGACAGCCAAATCCCAGTAAAGAAGCCGGTCACCGAAGAAGAGGCTGAAGAGTTCTTGAAAAATGTGAAAGTGCAAGACTATTCCATTGTGGAGCAATTAAGGAAAACACCGGCTCAGATATCTCTTTTATCTTAGTTGATACATTCAGATGAACACCGCAGAACCCTGATGAAGATTTTGAACGAGGCACATATTACTGATAAGATCATGATAAGTCACTTGGAAAAGATTTCTAACAAGAACTTCGAAGCAACCGGGATCACTTTCTCAGATGATGAACTTCCCATGGAGGATACAGAGCACAACCGAGCTCTTTATCTCACGGTGAAGTGAAAGGATTCTATTGTCTCAAGGGTACTGGTTGATAACGGCTCTAGTGCAAATATTTTCCCCAATCCACTTTGCAATAGTAGAAGATCGGCACTGAAAGAATCCATATAATGCTCGAATTATCGATATGGCCAGTTGAGTTCACTATGGAGTTTCAAGTGCTAGATGTGGCCGTTTCCTACAACTTGTTGTTGGGCAGGCCCTCGATACATGCTGCTAAGGCAGTCCCGTTTTCTCAGCTTCAAATGGTAAAGTTTGAATGGGACAGGTAGGAAATAGTTGTGCACGGTGATGAGAACCTATCTGCTTACAATGACACAATTGTTCCATTTATTGAAGCTGAAGATGATAAAGGGCCTTGGGTCTACAAAACATTCAAAATAGTGTCTGTTGAGAAAATTCCTGAGGGAGAATGCAGTCCAGGTCCGAAGCTACCTTCCGCGTCCGTCATGGTGGAAAATGAAATGTTGAAAAATGGTTTTGTGCCAGGCAAAGGTCTGGGTTCATCTCTACAGGGTATTGATCATCCAATGTGTCCACATGAAAGTTTTGGTACATTTGGTTTGAGATTCACGCCCACAGAGAAGGACGTGAAAAGGGCTAAAAATTTGAAATGGAAAGTATGGTCACTCTTTAATCCTATTCCATACATCTCCAAGTTTTTTGTCAAGCCAGGGGCTGCAAAGCGTCCATTATCATCAGTCCAGAAACCTGTGGTAGACGTTGATGAAGAGCTGATCAAGAGGTTCCAGATTTTTTTTGATGAGGTTATTATGGTGGAAATTGGGGAAGGTTCCAGTAACGCAGATGTGCAGGTCATTGGGCCAAATGTGAAGCTTAGCAATTGAAAATCTACTCCTCTCCCCACCCGGAAGGAGTTTTGATAGTTTACTTTGTTTTCCTTTCTATTATCTGGGTTATTCCAGCGTTGTGATCCAAATTTTTATTTTTCGCTTGGTATGATGTTCAAACCCTTCTATCCTTTTATTTTCAATGAAATACAAGTTCCCGTTTTTCATTATTCCTACTAGCGTTTCATTTTTGTTTTTATTTTGTACAATTCTTTTATGTTGGTTTCAATGCCATGACATGCATGAAGAATTTTTATCCAAGTCTTAAAATCCAATCTAATTTTGAAATAATAATCGAAGAAGAAAAACCAAAGCCTAATTTGAATAAAATTGTAGCAATCAATTTAGAAGATCAGGATAATGTCAGGGAAACCAATATAAGTGTGCATCTGGAACCACAAGTCAAGGCAGAAATAATCAAACAACTGTTTGAATACAAAGATGTCTTTGTATGGTCGTATGACGATATGCGAGGCTTGAGAATTTATTTGGTAGTTCATAAATTGCCAACTGATCCTGCATTCCCTCTTGTCATGCAAAAGTTAAGAAAGTTCAAAACTGACATGAGTGTGAAGATTAAAGAAGAAATCGTAAAGCAACTTGGGGAAAAAGTCATTCGGGTCACTCAATATCCTACTTGGTTAGCTAATGTTTTGCCAGTACCAAAAAAGGATGGTAAGACCAAGGTATGTGTTGATTATCGTGATCTCAACAAGGCAAAACCCAAAGGATACCTTTCCATTTCCGAACATCCACATTCTGATTGATAATTGTGCCAAATATGAGATCGGGTCTTTTGTGTATTACTACAAGGGATATCATCAGATCCTGATAGATGAGGAGGATGCAGAAAAGACAACATTCATCACACCATAGGGAACATATTGCTACCAGGTAATGCCATTTGGTTTGAAGAATGCTGGGGAAACTTACATGAGGGCGATGACTGCGATATTTCATGACATGATACACAATGATATTGAGGTTTATGTAGATGATGTGATCATAAAGTCAAAAAATCAGTCTGACCATGTCAAGGATTTGAGAAAGCTTTTCAAAGACTCCGCAGGTACAACCTCAAGCTCAATCCGGAAAAATGTGCATTTGGTGTCCCGTCCGAGAAACTGTTTTTATTCATAGTCAGTTGATTCGCGCCCCCTTTTTCCTCTCCTTTCGGACTAGTCAGGGTTTTTGATGTTATTGGGAAAACTCATTTCCTTTTGGAAAAAAGGGATGTGAAGGAATTGAAGAGTTGCCACCTAACGAATTAAGGTGCGTTAGGGAACCTATTAAGGGTTATAATAACACTAATTGAATAACCACAGATTAGGTAAGGGCTTGAAATTACTCCAAGGGAAGGTGTTAGGCACCCCTCAAAGTCCACAACTGTGGTTTCCGGCCAAACAAACTTTGTGAATTTTAGCAAGTAGCAAATAAGCAGTCAAGTATACACATGGAAACAAGTAATGGTTGTGAAAAGATTCACAGTCTAAGCACACATATATAGGGAATATGGGAGTCCTAAGTTTTTTATCCTATAGGATCACATCAATGCAATGCCCGGTAATCACTCCTCAGTGAGGGGATACACGTGACATTAGCGCACCGATCATCATATCCATATCTACCCTTTACCCCACCCCTTCGGGGTTATTAAGCGAATTTAATTAGTGATCTCTATGCGTGATGTTACCCGTCCCTTCTCAAGGGTCCTGGAGAAATTTAGGACCTCTAAGTATAGGTAATTCTAGAAAGACCCCTAAGGTTTTAGAAGGATAAAATTCTAAGCGACAGGCAAGAAAAAATAGAACTGATCAGATAAATGCAGGAAAGAAGTTATGAGGCCTAGATTTACCTCTACAAGTAATGCACATAATCAGCACGTCTCAAACACAAACAAGAGGCGGTTTCATTAGATAGAATCCTAAGATAGGATATCTAAGTGAATGTCAATGCGCAGAAATATGCAGCTTTATTTTATAAACTCAGGAGCAGGGGCCTAATCAGTTTGCCTACTGATTTTAAGTCTGTTAACCTTTAGACAGTTCAGAAGTTGTTTTTTGCCTAAAAACATGTTGTTCTAGATGTTACGAAAGTGCAGGGAGTGTTTCCAGTTTTATCTAAAACAAGATAATCGTATGTGAGATTGTTTTTACCTTTTTCATGAATCAATAGTTAAAAGTAGGCGTGGTTAAGAAAATTCAAACGGAGTGCCTAATAAATTATTTCTAAATGCACAAAAACGACAGTTTTATGTCAATGGTCCTTAAATTAACAGAATTCCTAAAGTATGATTTCTAAATGCACAAAAGGGTTACAAAATGATCGAAACATGATTTTTTGAATGCACAAGAGTAACATCTTTTATGTTAACGTTGTTTATTGTCCTAGGAGCAGGATTTCTAAGCGATAAACATAAAGGTATGGATGAGATGCTGAAACAGTAGATATGAAATCCGAGGAACATGCTATCTAGTGCATGCTTGGCATGGTTTGAATGAAAATGCTTGTCCTAAAACATGGATTCTAATGCAGATAGAAATAATGTAAATCGTAAAACATGCTTCTACCCGATAATATTAACAGAACTATATGGCTACCCTCCTCATTTCACTAGCCATCTCCAAAATCTGTTTACAATAATTATTACAAACCAATAGCTGAATGAATTACATAAATAGATAGAAAAGAAGAAGTTAAATTATAGGGATACTGAAGCAGGACCAAATGTACCCTGAGGATACCAGATGTTTATAACCTCGACTGTCAGAGTTTCATAGCCTTTCTCATGTCCGGGCGTGTCAGAGTTTCCTAAGGACCTCAAGAATCCCGGGCAGTGCTCACACCCAGATTTCATAACCAGAACTGAGTAAGTGCAGTGTGGAAGAGCCAGCCCCAGTGCATTAGAGTTCAGAGGGATCTCACAGGAATCCCAAGACAGTCACACACTAGAGGGGAAGAACCTAAGGACCTAAGAGTAGAGTGAGAGTGCTTGATATAGTTTTGAAAAGGTTTTGATATGAAAACAGTATTGAAAAAGGACTCAGTTGATGAAGAAGTTTTATGAAAATAGAGGGGGTAAATTAATAGTAAAATAGTCAAACAAGAACAATGTCAACCAAACAAACATCATATCAACCATAGAGCGAGCAGGTTCCACATTGCTCAACAACAGACTTTCACACATGGGAGTTGGGAACTGGGGACACATAGGGCATGTACAGTGAACACATAACATGCATAAACACAGAGGTTTTGTAGGGGGTTTATGGGATTATGGGATAACTGATGGTACCAACACAGTATGAATTCCAGAACAAACAGCTGAGGGCATAGAATCAGACAACTTAAGGTGACAAAATTGCTTTGCAAAGAAAGGTTCATACTAGAAACCAGACAAACATAAATAGTGCATAGTCAGTCTGGGACATGCCACAAAGGGATTAAACAAGTTCATAAACATGCTGATCCTAAGTTGAATTAGGACAAAACTAATATGCTGAGTGAAGCAGTAATGTAAACAGGTTAATTACATGTTGAAAAGCTAAACAATGGACGGAAATAGACAGATGATTAGTAGACTAAAGCAGTAAGTAAACACATTGAGTTTGGAACTTGGATTTAAATCAGAACATACCAGTTAAAGAGAAACAAATACTATGTATAGGGTAGTAAAGTGCAATAATTAGCCTTGGCTTGTAGCCCGCTAATTCAATTTAAGCAACAAGTAGCAAGAAATAGCAGAAAGTTTTTTTAAGTGTGAGAGGGAGTTTTTTGAACCAGTGAGTTCGTGTCTAATGAGAGAAGAAGAGAGCATAGATATAGCAGTTTGAGAACTAGGTAAATAAGGTAAGAGTCGAAATAGTTCATTGATTGAAGAACTCAGAATCAATTAGAATAAAAATCAGTGCAAGTACTCACTTAATTAAAGGAGTTATTTCAAACAGTAAAAGATAGGTAACAAATAAGGAAAGATATTATATATAGCTGGGATATAACAACTAAGNAAGGATTCAAACAAAATAGCACTAATTAAAGGAAACTACTACAAACTTCTGGAATAAACATAGTTTAGCCAGGGAGAAACAAAATTAGAAACCCTAATAAGCACAATAGGGTAGAAATCACAGAAAATCAGGGATTCAACTAGAAGATAGTACTGATTAGGGGAAATGACCACAAATTTCTATCAATAGACAAAATAAACATAATATGGGCGGGAAGAAACAAATCAGAAACCCTAATAAGTATAATAGGGTAGAAATCACAGAGACTCAGAACATATTCATGAGAAACAGGCATACACACAAATCGCATGAACAAATCGTCAAAGACAAACTCAGGATTATAGTGTTAAAACTGGGTTTGAACATAACAAGTTATGAATAAAAAGTAATTTTAACAAAAAGTCGTTTAAACATCAGAGAACAACATTAAAAAGACAAGAAATATATTTTGAAGAAAAGTTCCGGAAACCCTAATGGGAAAATAAAGCGACGCTTTGAGAAATCGAAAGGTTTCTCATAATACAAACGAAAATAGCTCAGAAAAACCCCAGATCTGATATAGATCTAAGAGGATAGGGTTTTCTAGTAAATAACCCAGAAATATAGAAATCGGCTTAGAAACCCATAGGTTTAGCCGAAAAAAAGAAAGATCTCACTCGATTGAGCCATGGTGGCCTGAGAATGATAAGCACGGACTCAGGGGAGGGAAGTGAATGGCCACTGGTCCCTTGAGGACCTCAAGACGGCAAGAAACTGGGCATTGAGAGCCATTAGAGGCTAGGGGTGGTAGAGAATCCATCATAGTCGATGGTAGGCAAGCAACGACGAGGGGAAATTAGGGTTAGGGCAGAGAGGATTTGGAGATGAGATTGACGGGTGACGGCGGAGTGTGAGAGGAGAAATGAGGGGTTTGGGGGGGGGAGGGGTCATTTAGGTTAAATTAGGAAAGGTTAAATCCGGGCCGTTGATCAATATTAAATCAGCATTGCCCCGTGTAGATTTAGGAATTGGGCTTGGGGTCTGTTGGGTCAGATATAGTTAGGTGTTTGGGCTGGTCTAATTAGGCTAAAATTGAAATAGAATAGGCTATTTGTTAAATACCCAATTTAAATAAATTAAAATAATTTGTAAAATGGTTAATAATTATAAAAAATAAATTTCATGCATAGAAAATAGTTTAAAATGATTATTTAGTATTTAAAAATACAGATAACTAATATCGGGTAAATAATAGTACAAAATTATATGCTTGGGCTATAATTGCAAAGTTGTTGCGATTATAGCCAAAAGGGGCCAATTTGGCTATTTATGGAATAATTTTGTCTTAATAGGACTATAAATAATAAATTAAATCAAGAAATGTTTTTTTAAAATCATTTGTGATGCAATTTTGTAATTATTTATTGGGAATAAAATACTGAACAAATTAATAAAATGTAGAAAAATTATGGAAAAATACCAATTGCTACTAATGCATGATTTTGAAGGTTGTATGCAATTTAGAAAAAATATTTTGGAAAAGATTGGGTATCACAACTGCCTCTCTTTACCTGGAAAGGATGAAAGAGTTGTCTGGTAAAGATATGATGGCAAATTTTGACCAAGCGAAACGGTTTGAGAGACTTAGGCCGTACCCTGGCTTCTGAGCTGCCTACATATCCCTGGTTTTACAGGAATCAGGCCGTATGTAGTTCTGAATGCACCGGCGAAGTATACCGGTGAAGTCATTACAAGAACAGACGCAATATTTAGGGACGAGCGAATGAACGATTCACGGGAGAGGTTAGGTTTGATATGGTTAGGAGAACTGGAGTGGGATCGCTCCTGCTGGGATAGTCGTTGCTCGCCGTGTTACCTGAAATAAGAATACTACAAGCATATATTGTGCATAAATTTAGACATGATGCAGGTTCCCGTTGGAATATGAAAGCCGTCTTCGGATGGTTAGGGATGGCGTCCTTAGACCATGATGTCCTGGGCCATGAATTGTTTGATGAGAGATTCGCAGGCCATGAAATGATGTTCTCGGGCCATGAAGATGGTGCCTTCGAATTATGACTCCTTTGAATAATGATATGCAAATTAGAAGAGATCCTCAGGCCATGACATGGTGTCTTCCGGCTATGAGGATGCTGCCGTTAGAATATGACGCCTTTGGACAAGTTGGTGATATTTCAGCCCATGAGATGCAATAATATGATGTTTACAAGACAAGGCTTAGTCTTGCGAAATGGAGGGCAGAGCTTGGCCCGAAAGAGGAGCGCAGTAAATAATGCTTGAGAGACAACGCTTAGTCTCGGTGAAAAAAGTAAATTGGAGACAGAGCTTAGCCATGCAAGTATAGAGACATAGCTTAGTCTCATGCAAATGAAGGCAGAGATTAGCCCCGGTGGCTTTGCTTGACTCGTTCTGCCTGGTCTGATGATCCTGTTCAAGTTATCGGGGTAGCGTTTGCTACACAGAGATATTTTGAAAGCAAGCATGCATGATTTTGCAAAGACATAATATGAAACATATTTTAAGAATTTAGATGAACTGACGAACGTGACACGGTTCAAGGCATTGCAACCTCTCATGCTACGGAATTTTGAGGGTCCTCCTCAAAATTATGCCCTAGTTAGATGGGTTGACATTTCTGAGTGTTGCGCATGCTGCGGTAGGCTGAACTTGCTTCGGAATTTTGAGGG
>ML397849.1:21819-34259 GCA_005239525.1 Nicotiana knightiana | reverse complement strand
TAGTTGTGTTTTAGGAGTCTATTTATAGGTTTAGGGTGAACCCTAACCGTGTAGGAGACTTCTATTTCAATTAGAAAACACTTAAACCCGTCAAAACTCGATTTCTGGCCGAACTGGGGACCTGGCGTTTGGACCCAAACGCCTGGCTAACGCCAGGCCAGGGCTGGCGTTTCAGCCCAAACGCCTGGCTAACACCATGGTGGGGCTGGCCTTTCAGCCCAAACGCCTGGCTAACGCCAGGCAGGGTCAGTGTGTTTGGCTCTGTCGCCCGGCTATCGCCCGGGTGTCTCCTTTCGCGTATATTTCGACGTATTTGCATCCTTTTAGCTTCGTTTCCATCTCCACTTCACCTACACATGAAATAAACTCCATTAAGCACATAACAAGTGTAATTTTATCATTAATGCGTATAAAATGTAAGGTATATCACATGTTAAACTATGCAATTTAGTCTCGCATCACTCACAAACCCTTTTGCGCAGTTTATTGTATTTTATTTGGGCCTCAACAACTTCCTCTATGACCCGATTTCGCCCACCGATTCTCGGCTCAACTATCCCTGATATGCTGTCTTCCAACCATGATAGGTAAAAGCGTACATGCCCTGCGTGTTGCCTGTCTGTCTCGATGGTGTCCCTCTCTATAATAACCTTTAGATGCCACATATGCTGGGTTTCACATTTTTATGGGATGTCGTTGCCCTGAAAATCCGCCCTATACTGGCTCATTTTAGAACCTCGCAGTATGACTTGCTTCCTGCCTGCCTGTCTTATAACCCTTATGGGGACATAAGGGTATATACCCCTTAAACCGATCAAAACCAGGTGCAGAGCGTCCCTCGATCTGATTATGAACTCACTGGTAGGGAACCATTCGAACATCCATTGAACCTGGTTCTTGGTCAAATTGTCATAAAACTGCGCCCATTCTGTAGCATTTTCCGGTTGAGCAAACCTGTCTGGGATGTAGGTCATTCTCTTAGCGTGATGGAAGGCTATATGATCATTCCACGCCCTTCGTGGAAACTCTTGATGATATTGACCCCTTTGGAGATGCCCCAATAACCAAACCTGTAGTAGCACATTACAACCCTCAAAGTGTTTGAACCCCTTCTGGAAGCGGTCCAAGGCTCGATATATGTCTGCTATGATCATAGGGATAATGGTATATGTTTTCCCCCTCGATCCACTCCATTAAGGTTTTGGCTACCATAGCCAGTCTAGTGTGAATCATGTTTCCTTTGCTCGAAAATACTATCATACCCAGGAAGAAAATGACAAACACAAAAACCCTGCAGTGAATATCACCCAAGGAAGTAATAGGGAATTCATCGTGGAAGATACGATAGGATTTGCTATGGTCGTATCGTTCATAGAGATATTCAAAAGGTATGTAGGACTCTGTCAGGCACTCTAAATCATCTTTCTTTTTCAAACCCATCATTTTCAGGAACCCCCTAGGGGCACGGCTTTCCGGCACCAACAAACCTGGACTGTCCCAAGGTAATCCCGCGAAACCCCCTATCTCCTCCAAGAGGGGGCTCATTTCTATGTTGCCAAAACGGAACACAAACCTTTCTCTGTCCCAGAACATAGTGGCTGCTTCAATCAACATATTGTTCGGTTGGATATCCAGTAAATATGGTATGTTTTTGAGGACCCTCTTTACATGGTCTTTGTCACTTGGTGAAAGGTCTTCCCACTAATCCAACAACAATGGTGGTATTCATTGGACCATGTCGAACCTAGGGACTTCGTGCCTCATTTTCTGCAAAATAGATAAGGTTAGACCCTTTCCCCCTCCGGATTCAACTACTTATACATTAGCGATAAGCATATTGGCATTTATTTTTCCAAATTAATGCACAGATCGTGATCACGCCCGTTGGGATTACAAGAACCCCTGTGGACTTTTGGATAAGGCTGTCTTAAAGGGTTTTCATGCGGACAACATATTAACCCGGCTAGGTTTGACCATGATGCATGTACAGTTATAATTAGAGTAGGGTTTGTATGGGGGTTTTAGGATGGTACCCTCAAGCGGAGAACTTGAGGGGGAAAGGCACGGAATCGTCGACTCGACCGCTGATCGACTAGTTTTGCCGCAAATAAGCCTTTCCGAATTTAGGGGGTGATATAAAATAGGAAGAGCGCAACCACTCATCAAGCGTTTCTATAGGATTTGTATAGGCACGAGTGGAATATGATGTTGATCATGATTATACAACACTAAATAAGCAATAAAAGCATGTCGTCATGTATTTGCACATTATGAAAGCGGTAAATACAACGGTTATGATTGAAAAGCAGTTACAAAGGAAAACAAAAAGAAACATGTCAGTTTCATTTAAAAGAATAAATACTTGGGAAAGTAAACAATTAATTGCACATAAAGGGAAAGGGAAAGGGGTGCAGGTTTTAGCAAAATAAAGACAAATTCACAAAGCAGTTTGAAATTGTAAAAGCCTAGAAATCCCCAGCAGAGTTGCCTTGCTGTCGCGCCCCCTTTTTACTCTCCTTTCGGATTAGTCAGGGTTTTTGACTTTTTTGGGACAACTCATTTCCTTTTGGGAAAAAGGGATGTGAAGGACTTGAAGAGTCGCCACCTAACGAACTAAGGTGCGTTAGGGCACCTATTAAGGGTTATAATAACACTAATTGAATAACCAGAGATTAGGTAAGGGATTGAAATTACTCCAAGGGGAAGGTGTTAGGCACCCCTCAAAGTCCACAACTGTGGTTCCCTTTCCAAACAAACTTTGTGAATTTTAACAAGTAGCAAATAAACAGTCAAGTATACACATGGAAACAAGTAATGGTTGTGAAAATATTCGCAGTCTAAGAACACATATGTAGGGAATAGAGGAGTCCTAAGTTGTTTATCCTATAGGATCACATCAATGCAATGCCTGGTAATCACTCCTCAGTGAGGGGATACACGTGGTTAGCGCACCGGTCATCATATCCATATCTACCCTTTACCCCACCCCTTAGCAGTTATTAAGCAAATTTAATTAGAGATCTATATACGTGCTGTTAACCGTCCCTTCTCAAGGGTCCTGGACGAATTTAGGACCTCTAAGTATAGGTAGTTCTAGACAGAACCCTAAGGTTTTAAAAGGATAAAATTCTAAGCGAAAGGCAAGAACAAATAGGACTGATCAGATAAATGCAGGAAAGTAGTTATGAGGCCCAGATTTACCTCCACAAGTAATGCACATAATCAGCACGTCTCAAACACAAACAAGAGGCGGTTTCATTAGACAGAATCCTAAGACAGGATATCTAAGTGAATGTCAATGCAAAGAAATATGCAGCTTTATTTTATAAACTCAGGAGCAGGGGCCTAATAAGTTTGCCTACTGATTTTTAAGCCTGTTAACCTTTAGATAGTTCAAAAGTTGTTTTTTGCCTAAAAGCATGTTGTTCTAGATGTTACGAAAGTGCAAGGAGTGTTGCCAGTTTCATCTAAAACAGGATAATCGTATGTGAGATTGTTTTTACCCTTTTCATGAATCAATAGTTAAAAGTAGGCGTAGTTAAGCAAATGCAAACAGATTGCCTAATACATGATTTCTAAATGCACATAAATGACAGTTTTATGTCAATAATCCTTAAATTAACAGAATTCCTAAAGCATGATTTCTAAATGAACAAAAGGGTTACAGAATGATCGAAACATGATTTTTTAAATGCAAAAGAGTAACAACTTTTATGTTAACATTGTTTATTTTCCTAGGAGCAGGATTTCTAAGCGATAAACATAAAGGCATGGATGAGATGCTGAAACAGTAGACATGAAATAGGAACATGATATCTAGTGCATGCTTGGCATGGTTTGAATGAATATGCTGGTCCTAAAACATGTATTCTAATGCAGATAGATATAATGTAAATCTTAAAACATGCTTTCTACCCGATGATATTAATAGAACTATATGGCTACCCTCCGTATTTCACTAGCCATCCCCAATATCTGTTTACAATAATTATTACAAACCAATAGCTGAATGACAACATAAATAGATAGAAAAGAAGAAGTTAAATTATAGGAAGCCTGAAGTAGGCCCAAATGTACCCTGAGGATACCAGATGTTCATAACCTCGACTTCCAGAGTTTCATAGCCTTTCTCATGTCCGGGTGTGTCAGAGTTCCATAAGGACCTCAAGGATCCCGGGCAGTGCTCACACCCAGATTTCATAACCAGAACTGAGTAAGTGCAGTGTGGAAGAGCTAATCCTAGTGCATCAGAGTTTAGAGGGATTTCACAGGAATCCCAAGGCAGTCACACACTAGAGGGGCATAACCTAAAGACCTAAGAGTAGAGTGAGAGTGCTTGACATAGTTCTGAAAAGGTTTTGATATGAAAACAATATTGAAAAAGGACTCAGTTGAGTGAAGAAGTTTTATGAAAATAGAGGGGTTTATTAATAGTAATATAGTTAAACAAGAACCGTGTCAACCAAACAAACAACATATCAACCATAGAGCGAGTAGATTCCACATTACTCAACAATAGACTTTCACACAGGGGAGTTGGGAACTGGGGACACATAGGGCATGTACAGTGAACACATAACATGCAGAAACACAGAGGTTTTGTAGGGGTTTTATGGGATTAGGGGATAACTGATGGTACCAACACAGTATGAATTCCAGAACAAACAACTGAGGGAATAAAATCAGATAACTTAAGGTGACAAAATTGCTTTGCCAAGAAAGGTTCATACTAGAACCAGACAAACATAAATAGTGCAGAGTCAAGTATGGGACATGCCGCAAAGGGATTAAACAAGTTCATAAACATGCTGATCCTAAGTTGAATTAGGAAAAAACTAATATGCTGAGTGAAGCAGTAATGTAAACAGGTTAATTACATGTTGAAAAGCTAAACAATGGACGGAAGTAGACTGGTGATTAGTAGACTAAAGCAGTAACATTCAGTTTGGAACTTGGATTTAAATCAGAACATACCGGTTAAAGAGAAACCTATACTAAGTATAGGGCAGTAGAGTGCAATAATTAGCCTTGGCTTGCATCCCGCTAATTCAATTGAAGCAACAAGTAGCAAGAAATAGCAGAAAGTTTTTTTTAAGTGTGAGAGGGAGTTTTTTGAACCAGTGAGTTCGTGTCTTATGAGAGTAGAAGAGAGCATATATATAGCAGTTTGAGAACTAGGTAAATAAGGTAAAAGTCGAAATTGTTCAGTGATTGAAGAGCTCAGAATCAATTAGAATAAAAATCAGTGCAAGTACTCCCTTAATTAAGGGAGTTATTTCAAACGGTAAAAGACAAGTAACAAATAAGGAAAGATATTATATATAGATTGGATATAACAACTAAGGAAATAATTCAAACACAGTACATGTATAGAGTAAGCGATTAAGGCTAGGTACATGAGGTTCTAATTAAGGAAATAACATAAGAATCAATTAACAGTATAGTCAACCACATAATTAAGGCAAGAAAATAATTTAGAAGTCGGAAAAAGGCATCAATCACAGGAAATCAGTAAGGGGTTTCAATTACAGGAAATTAGGGAGTCAATTACAGGAAATTAAGGATTCAAACAAAATAGCACTAATTAAAGGAAACTACTACAAACTTCTGGAATAAACATAGTTTAGCCAGGGAGAAACAAAATTAGAAACCCTAATAAGCACAATAGGGTAGAAATCACAGAAAATCAGGGATTCAACTAGAAGATAGTACTGATTAGGGGAAATGACCACAAATTTCTATCAATAGACAAAATAAACATAATATGGGCGGGAAGAAACAAATCAGAAACCCTAATAAGTATAATAGGGTAGAAATCACAGAGACTCAGAACATATTCATGAGAAACAGGCATACATACAAATCGTATGAACAAATCGGCAAAGATAAACTCAATATTATAGTGTTAAAACTGGGGTTAACATAACAAGTTATGAATAAAAAGTAATTTTAACAAAAAATCGTTTAAACATCAGAGAACAACATTAAAAAGTCCAGAAATATATTTTGAAAAAAAGTTCCGGAAACCCTAATGGGAAAATAAAGCGACGGTTTGAGAAATCGAAAGGTTTCTCATAATACAAACGAAAATAGCTAAGAAAAACCCCAGATCTGTTATAGATTTAAGAGGTACAGTATAAGAGGTTAGGGTTTTCTAGAAAATAACCCAGAAATAGAGAGTCCGACTTAGAAACCCATAGGTTTAGCCGAAAAAAGAAAGATCTTACTCGATCGAGCCATGGTGGCCTGATAATGGTAAGCACGGACTCAGGGGAGGGAAGTGAATGGCCACTGGTCCCTTGAGGACCTCGAGACGACAAGAAATNTTAAATCAGCATTGGGCCGGCTAGATTTAGGAATTGGGTTTGGGGTCTGTTGGGTCAGATATAGTTAGGTGTTTGGGCTGGTCTAATTAGGCTAAAATTGAAATAGAATAGGCTATTTGTTAAATACCTAATTCAAATTAATTAAAATAATTTGTAAAATGGCTAATTATTATAAAAAATAAATTTCATGCATAGAAAATAGTTTAAAATGATTATTTAGTATTTACAAATACAAATGATTAATTTCTGGTAAAAAATACTACAAAATTATATGTTTGGGCTATAGTTGCAAAGTTATTGCGATTATAGCCAAAATGTGCCAATTTGGCTATTTATGAAATAATTTGGTCTCAATAGGACCATAAATAATAAATTAAATCAATAAATATTTTTTTTTGAAAATGATTTGTGATGCAATTTTGTAATTATTTATTGAGAATAAAATACTGAACAAATTAATAAAATGTAGAAAAATTATGGAAAAATACCAATTGCTACTAATGCATGATTTTGAGGGTATGTATGCAATTTAGAAAAAATATTTTGGGAAAAATTGGGTATCAACAGTCGACACGGTATTGAGTTGGATCCCTCGAAGGTCAAAGCCATCCAAGAATTACCACCGTCAAAGAATAAAACAGAGGTGATGAGCCTACTTAGAAGGTTAAACTACATCAACAGGTTTATTGCTCAAATCAGTACAACTTGTGAGCCCATTTTTAAGCCGCTGAAGAAGAATGTTGCGGTTAAGTGGACTAATGAGTTTCAAGAAGCATTTGATAAGATTAATGTCACGACCCATTTCCGGAGTCGTGATGGCTCCTGTCGTGGAACCAGGCAAGCCACCCATTTTATCTAGCTAAATAAAATTTCTCATATAATGCCCTTTTTAATAAGTCTGAAATTAATAATAATAATAATAAATCCAATATTTTTGGGAAAACCAGTTTATGAAATTCAAAAGACCAAATCCTACTAATCCCGGATCCAGTGTCACACAGTCATGAGCTTCTAATACTTAATACAACCAAAAGAAATGACTAACATAGTCTGAAAATGAATGCGACATGTAGAAAGGAAAGAGAAGACGAGATCACGGTCACCAGCTGCTACCTCGTCAACTCTGATGAAACGGTTGTGCTCACTGACCTGAGTTGAATTCTGCTGTACCTGGATCTGCACACAAGGTGCAGGGGGTAACGTGAGTATACCAACTCAGTAGTAACGAAACCAAACTATGGGCTGAGAGTTAGTGACGGACTAAACCTCTGATAATTCAAACAACAATATATAAATTGGACATGACAGTAATATGTCAGGAAATAAATACGATGCATCAAGATATGTCTGTAACTCTACATACTAGCATGAATGCATATATAACCAAGAATGATGTATACTCAGTAATCGCTCTCTCATAAGGTGGTCCACTCAGTACTAGAATAAGGCCTTCCGGCCCAGGGAAGTCCATCGCGTATATTACATAAACACAAGTGACACAGTCACCAAGTACAGAGAAAAAAGGGCGATCCAGCCCCCACGGGGAAAATCCATCTCCGGAACATAATGCTCGGACAAATCCATGTCCAGGGAAATCCATCCCTCAATATCTGTGGCTCACTGGGGGTGTATAAACTTTGGAGGGGCTCCTTTCAGCCCAAGCGCTATATCTAGCCAACGAAGGCATGATTTCAGGATCGCTGCGGTGTGCAGTCCAACCTCATAATTGTCTCAAAACCAGGCTCCAAGCCTCACTCAGTCAGTACCTTCCAGTCTCACTCACAATGCTCTAACATATGAAAATCAACTCAGATCAATGATAATATAGAATAAACTAGCAACTTACGAGACTGAGGCACAAAACATATACTATAACAGGACTGAGTACATGAAAGAAATAATCACAGATAGAGACAACAATAATCTACCATTCCAGTCTAAACACATCGGCGTGAACCCTTAACATGTATACTTAGCATGATTTCTATTTTGTTCAAGGTAATTAAGACCTTCACAGTACAATATCAATCTGAGATAACCAGTAGATAGTGCCATGGGATGAGCCAGGCTACAAATATTCGGTAAATGCCCGCATGCCCGTCACTTGGAAAGTGCGTCACCTTAATTGACAACAAATATCAAATAGTTTGGGGTTTCGAACCCTCAGTTCCAAGTTTTGAAGCGTTACTTACCTCAAAACCGGCTAATACACTACTCCGCAGTGCCCTTGCTTCTAAATTCAGCCTCCGAGTGCTCCAAATCTACCAACAATCAGATTTATATCATTATAATATGCTAAGGAACTAATCCCAATCGAAATGTATCAAAAACACTCAAATATCCCGAAATTAGTCAAACCCACCCCCCGGGCCCACGTCCCCAAATTCAGAAATTTTTATACCAAACTGTTCTACATTATCTCACGAGTCCGTACATATAAAGAACACTAAATTCGGAGATCAAATGACCCCTCAAATCACCATTTTAAAGATTCTTAATCCCAAGCCCTAATCACCCAATTTACACTGATTTTTCCTAATTTCCACCATAATTCTGACCTTTAATCACATATAAACCAGTTTAGAGTCCAAAAATCTTACCGTGGTGAATAACTATCGAATCCCCTCTTCAAAACCCTTCCAAAAGCTTCAAACCCGGATGAAATATATAGAAAATGGCTAAAATTCGCGAAGGCACGTTTTTATACCTTCTGCCCAGTGGGTCCGCACCTGCGACCACTTACACGCACCTGCGGAATCACACCTGCGGATCCCAGGTGCGCACCTGCGGAAAATCCCAAGAACTCTAATTCTGCACCTACAATCGACCTCCCGCACCTGCGGCCTCGCAGGTGCGGCCAATACCTCGCACCTGCGGGAATCCCCTCACTTAGCCAATCTTCCGCACCTGCAGTGCAAAAACCGCACCTGCGGCTCCCTATCCGCAGGTGCGAAAAACACCAGCAACAGAACTTCAACAATGAAAAATCATTCCAAACTCCCTGTTAACTATCTGAAACCATCCCGAGCCCTTCGAGACCCCAACCAAACATACCAGCACCTCATATATGATCATTCAAACTTAGTTGCACTCCCGAAACACTAAAAATAACATCAAATCACCAAAATCACATCAAATTCAAGCGTAAGAACTTTGAAATTTCTAAAATCCACCAACGATGCCGAAACTATCCAAAATAACTCCGATTGACCTGGAATTTTGCAGACATATCCAAAGTGACATTATGAACCTCAACTGTCGGAATTCCATTCTGACCGCGATAGCCTATTTAACACTGCCAACCGGAAATCGCCAAAAACTAGCTTTCTCCAATTCAAGCCTAATTCTACACCGGACATCACAAAAATATTCCGAACACACTCCTAAGTCCCAAGTCACCTAACGAAGCTATCCGAGTCACAAAATCCGCATTCCGAGGTTGTTTCCCAATAAGTCAACTCTTAGTTGACTTTTACCATTATAAGGCTATCTTTAAATACTAAGTTACTGAATTCTCATTTACCCATTCCGATTTCAAGCCTACCGACTCTAACACATAAATAATAGAATAACCAATCCATGACAGGTCAATGACATCAATAAAAATGCAAGTCCTACGTAACGACAGACCATTCTCCCCCACTTAAATAGATGTTCGTCCTCGAACGTGCCTAGAGCTGTTCCAATACCACCAAAAATTATTGTGTAACCTTCCATGCACATATTCGTATGTGATCCCATGTCACCTTACCCCATATATGTCCGATAACACAACATAACTGAAATTTCATTATCAAATCCTGACCCATAGAACTTAAAACCAAGTTTCCACTTCTGAAATAATTTACAAGTTCAAATTTCCACGACTATAAGCTGAAATAGTCTGAACACGTTGTATCAAACCATATCCGTAACCCAAGATGAAATCACATAATATACCGCATGGCTCAACCACTCATAGTGATAACTCCTAACCATAATAGCTGTTCAAACAACCCAATACCGGTATATACCCTCTTATGAAACCATGCCTCGTTCTAACACTTCCATATACTGCTGATGATGAAAGAAACACGTATAACCCAGTAATCATTCGCCCTATCAGTATCAATACCATCCAGAGCCATAACTTGTGCAACTTGTGCACTCAATAACCACATACTAAGAGTTCAATTCATTAAATAAAGAAGACTCGCACGAGAGGGCTATCCTGCCACTAACATTTACCATTACCACATCATACTAAAAGTCTGATACACATCGTGAAACCATATCACACAAATCCGACACCAAGGATCATACCTCTACCTAACCGAGCTGCAAAGCGTGATCCCATCCAGCCGCTGGACCACATGACACACTCCAAGCCACCTTGCTCAAAATCAATAACCATGCGAAATTCGACATCAATTACTCAAAGCGCATTTCCATAACCACGGGAAATCAGAAGATACCGTGCCACCCGAACCAGAAAGAACATAACCAACACGTCTCAATCCTGCAACACCCAATTACTTACCTTACTCAAATCTCGCTATACAGCCCCAATAGGACTACATCATATGAACATATATAACCAACGATCACCACTCCTCGAACACCAAAAGGTAACTCATAGATCACTTCAAGACACGAATAAGCTCAATGACAATCGAATGGTACATCCCTCAACAATAGCATTTCGGAGTCAACAATTTCGACTCGGTGCAGACCACACACCCGTATCGGCCTACCAATAACTCTAAGTCAACTCTGGTCACCCAGAGCATGTAGATAACTCTCCGAACATTCATAATGACTGAATCATGACATATACTAACACCTGACTAGCTTTGCTTGCATCCTCGTAGTTCACAACTACAAAAATAATCTGTTCATGAAAACTCCCAGTCTCAAAATCCAGGAGGCGTACCAATTACCATATCTGACCCTAATTCCACCACTCAAATATATAACACATCCCTGATGCTCAATCATTCCATGAGGGATACCCCCATAATTCCTCTGTGTCACCAAGAAACCTTGAATATCAGCAGTCGATCCAACAAAAGGGCGTCGTAACACCAATGAAGCATCCTTATTCAAACTCATTTCCTTGAACATATTACCCTTTATGAATGTATACTCTCATACAACCACCCAATAGTGGTATCCTTTACCTAATCATCTGAAGCTGCCAGTTCTGACCTTCTTTCCAGAACTGAACCGTGACCTCACATATGCCACTCTCCACCATACACAAAATACTGCATACGCCATGCAATCCTATGATAAATATGAGGACTTCATGCTCCCTTCCTAGCCACAACAACTACGTACCCAACTAGCCAAGAACTTTCCATTCGATCCCATCTAGAAACAAAATCACTATACATCACATGGCCCTCACGCCCGTAGAAATATACATCTCCAACCGTGGTAGAGACCATCAAGAACTCCCGAATCACACTTGTACAACACCAAACTGTCAGGACTTAATCCTTCTAACTCAACCAAGCTACGCATGCCACCAAATCCCAAGAGAATTGCTAAGAGACACCTGTAACAACTCATTACTTCATAACACCCACATAACTAATCATATCCCATATCGTTTCTCATGCCGATCCGACCTACTACCAAGCTGTCCTATTCATTCAAGTTCCTTCTGACTTACCTTCGAATTGATACTTCTTCTTTCTATAATATCGCAATTCTCAATCCAGACTCACCGCACAAAACCTGAGCATAAAATATAAAGTCTAAGGCTCATAATCCGCTGAGTACTCCCTCAATTATCCCCAAATGCACCACATTAGAAATACTTACCCTGAAGAGACTTCNTTTCCCGTAAATCTCAGTTCTAGCCCTTCTCACACCTTGAAGATCCTCGATCGCTACATATAACCTTGAATCAGTCTGAACCATTCTCGAATGCCATTTACTCTACAAAATTTCAATTACACTAACCAAGTAAACAGAACGACCTGACCCCGCTTGCAATCCACATACTAGGAAAGTAATCCACACCTTTGAAGCAACAAGCACGCTCATACATTGCACACTCTACACTTACCAGTACAACTCCATCATACAATGAATTCCACTATCCGTAAAGTACATTACAACTTGTAT
>ML397849.1:8515-21711 GCA_005239525.1 Nicotiana knightiana | reverse complement strand
CCACACCTTTGAAGCAAAAAGCACGCTCATACATTGCACACTCTACACTTACCAGTACAACCCCATCATACAATGAATTCCACTATCCATAAAGTACATTACAACTTGTATCGAAGAAACTTTCATCACTCGAGTCATTCCCTGACTCCACCTCTGTAGGTTATAGCTGATTCACCAACATACCTCGAACCGAAACCAATACAACACATAATCATGTAATCAACTTATCAATAACGAACTCCCCCCACTTGGCTCAAAGCCAAGGATCACGACAAACAAGACTATGCCCACACATTATCACTGCCACCATGCTGTGTTGGGATTCGACTAAATCCTCCATAAACTTATATGATCCAAACCATCTAACACTCAAATCAATTTCCAATCTCGCATCCACCATTGTGATGGTCATGCCAACTCCTACAAGCGATCTAAACTCAAATTGCAACATGCATCATGTACTGACAAACAGAACTTACTACAGATAAATATAAGAGTCACACACCTCAGGACAACCCGCAGGAGATAACCCTACCTGTTAAATCTAAAAATGTTATCTCTCTACACACTTCCGAATATCATAGCTATCACACTATCACTATACCTTCCTACAGTAGAACACAACCACTGCCTGCCCTCGAGACATCCCATAAGCGGTATAAGAACCTGAAGCTGATGGAAATACTAACACTAGAGTTGTGGTCCCGAAATTCTTGAGCTTCTGGAAGCTCCACTCACACTCGTCTGACCACATAGATACCTTCGCTGGACACCACGTGTCCCTAGAATGCTACTGAACTAAGCCAACAATTCACACTTGGAGAACTTCGCACAAAACTTCTCCTCCTTATAACATTGTAATACCATCATCAAATTCCGAGTATGCTATCCCTGGCTACGAGAGTACGACAGGATGCAATCAATAAATACAATAACAAAGGAGTTATAACACGGATGAATACACCGTCAATCAAATACATGAACGCTGGGCATTGGTCAACCCAACAGACATCACTAGGAACTCATAACACAACAGAAAAATCTACTTCACTTCACAACTAAACCACACGGGAGGTCCTTCAATACACTCACAACTCGAAGCCGTATCCTAACTCAATAGAGACGTCAAATACTTAATGGTCCTTGCCAAATTTCCCGCTAGTCCATTCTTGTCACAGTCAAACAACCTGAACACATCTAACTATCAATCAAACTCACCACGTAGTCATCTAGTCACAAAGTTCCATCAATAAGGACACCAACGGACCTATAAGTCCCCAATACATATGCTCACACAAATGAAATCTCGGCACTAAAGCTACAAACAAAAAATCCGGACTCAAGTCCTCCAGACTGGACCCAAGCATGCTAAAATCACATCCCATTCATGGAAGTCACAAACCATCGGTGCACGGTTAATACCGAACGCTCACGTACGTGTTTGAATACATGAAAGGAGTTCAAAGAATTACGCTTCGGGTTGAATCAATGGATTCGCACGACAAGAGTTCGAGAATGTGAGATTTTTCCTAAAGGTTCTGCAGCCTCTCGAAGATAAGTACATACGTCTCTGTACCAATCCGCAAGACTCTACTAAACCTGCTCATGACTGGTGATACCTATATAACCTAGCGCTCTGATCCCAACTTGTCACGACCCATTTTCGGAGTCGTGATGGCGCCTGTCGTGGAATCAGGCAAGCCACCCATTTTATCTAGCTAAATACAATTTCCCATATAATGCCCTTTTAACAAGTCTGAAATCAATAATAATAATAATAAATCCAATATTTTTGGGAAAACTAGTTTATGAAATTCAAAAGATCAAATCCTACTAACCCCGGATCCAGTGTCACACAGTCATGAGCTGCTAATACTTAATACAACCAAAATAAATGACTAACATAGTCTGAAAATGAATGCGACATGTAGAAAGGAAAGAGAAGACAAGATCACGGTCGCCAGCTGCTACCTCGTCAACTCTGATGAAATGGTTGTGCTCACTGACCCGAGCTGAATTCTGCTGTACCTGGATCTGCACACAAGGTGTAGGGGGTAACGTGAGTACACCAACTCAGTAGTAACGAAACCAAACTACGGGCTGAGAGGTACTGACGGACTAAACCTCCGACAATTCAAACAACAGTATATAAATTGGACATGACAGTAATATGTCAGGAAATAAACACAATGCATCAAGATATGTCTGTAACTCTCCATACTAGCATGAACACATATAGAACCAAGAATGATGTATACTCAATAATCGCTCTCTCATAAGGTGGTCCACTCAGTACTAGAATACGGCGTTCCGGCCCAGGGAAATCCATCCCGGATATTACATAAACACAAGTGACATAGTCACCAAGTACTGAGGAAAAAGGGCGATCCAGCCCCCACGGAGAAAATCCATCTCCTGAACATAATAACCACGGGGAAAATCCATCTCCGGAACATAATGCTCGGACAAATCCATGTCCAGGGAAATCCATCCCTCAATATTTGTGCGCTCACTGGGGGTGTATAGACTCCGGAGGGGTTCCTTTCAACCCAAGCACTATATCAAGCCAACGAAGGCATGATTTCAGGATCGCTGCGGTGTGCAGTCCGACCTCATAACTGTCTCGAAACCAGGCTCCAAGCCTCACTCAGTCAGTACCTTCCAGTCTCACTCACAATGCTCTAACATATGAAAATCAGCTCAAACCAATGATAATGTAGAATAAATTAGCAACTTACGAGACTGAGGCACGAAACATATACTATAACAGGACTGAGTACATGAAAGCAATAATCACAGATAGAGACGGCAATAATCGACCATTTCGGTCTAAACACATTGGCGTGAACCCTTAAAATGTATACTTAGCATGATTTCTATTTCGTTCAAGGTAATACCACCTTCACAGTACAATATAAATTTGAGATAACCAGTAGATAGTGCCATGGGATGAGCCAGGCTACAAATATTGGGTAAACGCCCGCATGCCCGTCACTTGGCAAGTGCGTCACCTTAATTGACAACAAATATCAAATAGTTTGGGGTTTCGAACCCTCAGTTCCAAGTTTGGAAGCGTTACTTACCTCAAAATCGGCTAATACACTATTCCGCAGTGGCCTTGCCTCTAAATTCGGCCTCCGAGTGCTTCAAATCTACCAACAAGCAGATGTATATCATTATAATATGCTAAGGAACTAATCCTAATCAAAATGTATCTAAAATACTCAAAAATCCCGAAATTGGTCAAACCCGACACCCGAGCCCACTTCCCGAAATTCAGAAATTTTTATACCAAACTATTCTTCATCATCTCACGAGTCCGTACATAAAAAGAACACTAAATTCGGAGCCCAAATGACCCCTCAAATCACCATTTTAAAGATTCTTAATCCCAAGCCCTAATCACCCAATTTACACTGATTTTCCCTAATTTCCACCATAATTCCGACCTTTAATCACATATTAACGAGTTTAGAGTCCAAAAATCTTACCTTGGTGAAGAACTATCGAATCCCCTCTTCAAAACGCTTCCAAAAGCTTCAAACCCGGATGAAATATTGAGAAAATGGCTGAAATTCGCGAAGGCACGTTTTTATACCTTCTGCCCAGTGGGTCCGCACCTGCGACCACTTACACACACCTGCGGAACAGCACCTGTGGATCCCAGGTGCGTACCTGCGGAAAATCCCAAGAACTCTAATTTCGCACCTGCGGCCTCGCAGGTGCGGCCAATACCTCGCACCTGCGGAAATCCCCTCACTTAGCCAATCTTCCGCATGTGCGGTGACACATCCGCTCCTGCGTCTACCTATCCGCAGGTGCGAAAAACACCAGCAATGAAAAATCATTCCAAACTCCCCGTTAACCATCCGAAACTATCCCGAGCCCTTCGAGACCCCAACCAAACATACCAACACCTCATATATGATCATTCAAACTTAGTTGCACTCCCGAAACACTAAAAATAACATCAAAACACCAAAATCACATCAAATTCAAGCCTAAGAACTTTGAAAGTTCTAAAATCCACCAACGATGCCGAAACTACCAAAGATAACTCCGATTGACCTGAAATTTTGCAGACATATCCAAAATGACATTACGAACCTGTTCCAACTATCAGAATTCTATTCCGATACCGATAGTCTATTTTCCACTACCAACCGGAATTCGCCAAAAATTAGCTTTCGCCAATTCAAGCCTAATTCTACACCGGACATCACAAAAATATTCCGAACACACTCCTAAGTTCCAAATCATCTAACGATGCTATCCGAGCCACAAAATCTGCATTCCGAGGTCATTTATTAATAAGTCAACTCTCAGTTGACTTTTTCCATTATAAGGCTATCTTTAAATACTAAGTTACTGAATTCTCATTTACCCATTCCGATTTCAAGCCTATCGACTATAACACATCAACAATAGAATAACCAATGCATGACAAGTCAATGACAACAATAAAAATGCAAGTTCTACGTAACGACAGACCGGGTCTTTACAATTAAAAGGTACCCATCAAACCCACATGTGCTGATCCCGTTGGAACCTGGGAGACCTTTAATTATTCATCTAACAATCCTGGATAATTCTTTTGGTTGCATACTGGGTCAACACGACATGACGGGAAAAAAGAGCAAGCAATTTATTATCTCAGCAAGAAGTTCACTCCTTATGAGGTTAAGTATATTGTTCTTGAGAGGTCACGTTGCGCCCTAACTTGGGTGGCACAAAAGTTGAAGCATTATCTTTCGTCCTACACTACTACCTCATTTCTCGCATGGATCCTCTAAAGTATATCTTTCAGAAGACTATGGCCACGGAAGACTTGCAAAGTGGCAGATTTTACTCACATAATTTGATATCGTCTATGTTACTCGGACCGCAATGAAAGCCCAAGCCTTGGACAATCCCTTGGACGAGAATCCGTTGGTTGAAGAATATGAGCCACTGAAGACTTATTTTCCTGATGAAGAAGTGATGTATGTTGACGAGGTTGATCATAATGAAAAGACATGTTGGAAACTCTTCTTTGATGGAGCTGCTAACATGAAAGGTGTCGGAATAGGAGTTGTACTCATTTCTGAAACAGGGCGTCACTACCCTGTGACGACTAACTTCATTTTTATTGCACCAACAACATGGGCGAGTATGAAGCATGCATTCTGGGTTGAGGTTAGCTGTAGATATGGGAGTCCAGGAGATACTGGTTCTGAGAGATCCTAATTTGCTGGTTCACCAAATTCAGGGAGAATGGGAGACTCGGGATTTGAAGCTCATACCATATCGACAGTGTCTACATGATCTTTGTCAACGATTCAAGTCAGTAGAATTCAGGCATATTCCCAGGATTCATAACGATATTGCCGATGCCTTGGCTAATCCGGCGTCAATGTTACACTATCCAGATAAGACTTACGTCGACCCTCTGCATATCCAAGTCCGTGATCAGCATGCCTATTGTAACGTGGTTGAAGAGGAACTTGATGGTGAACCTTGATTCCATGATATCAAGGAATACATCAAGTCGGGGGTATATCAGGTACATGCCACATGTGGTCAAAAGAGAACCATTCGATGTCTGGCTAGCAGATTCTTCTTAAGTGGTGGAATCTTGTACAAAAGGAATCTAGATCTAGGATTACTAAGGTTCATAGATGCTAAACCATATTCGAATATCATGGCCGAAGTGCATTCCGGAGTTTGTGGGCCGCATATGAGTGGGTATGTCTTGGCAAAGAAGATACTTCGAGCAGGTTATTATTGGCTCACCATGGAACGAGATTGCATTAGCTTTGTTCGCAAATGTTATCAATGCCAGGTGCACTATGATTTGATTCATTCCCCGCCATCTGAGTTGCACACAATGTCTGTGCCTTGGACCTTTGTTGCTTAGGGCATGGATGTCATTGGACCAATTGATCCAGAAGCATCAAACACGCATATGTTTATTCTGGTGGCCATTGATTATTTACCAACGGGGTCAAAACTGTAACTTTCAAGTCTGTGACCAAGAAGGAAGTGGTAGATTTTGTTTATTCAAATATCATTTGCCATTTTGGAATTCACAAGGTATTAATCATCACAGACAATGCTGCTAATCTCAACAGTTATTTGATGAAAGAGGTATGCCAACAGTTTAAGATTATGCATCGAAACTCCACTCCGTATCGTCATAAGGAAAACGGAGTTGTTGAGGATTCTAACAAGAACATAAAGAAGATACTTCGTAAGATAGTTTAAGGTTCTAGGCAATGGCATGAAAAGTTACCTTTTGCTTTACTAGTTATAGCACTACTGTTCGCACTTTAGTAGGTGCAACTCCTTATTTGCTAGTATATGGAACTGAGGCAGTTATACTTATGAAAGTTGAGATTCCATCCCTTCGGAATGTTGCTGAAGCTGAAATAGATGATGATGAGTGGGTCAAAACCCGGCTAGAGCAGTTGAGTTTGGTTTATGAGAAAAGATTGGCAGCAGTATGTCATGGGTGGTTGTATCAGAAAAAAATGGAAAGAGCATATAACAAAAAGGTGTGTCCCTGGAAATTTGAAGTGGGCCAACTGGTATTGAAGCACACCCTTCCACATCAGGTTGAAGCTAAAGGCAAGTTCGCCCCAAACTGGAAAGGGTCGTTCATTGTGACAAGGGTGTTGCCCAATGGTGCTTTGTATTTAACAAACATATAAGGCAAATATGTAGATATGGCTATCAATTCTGATGCAGTCAAGAGATATTATGTATGATTTCTTTTCTTATCTTCAATTGTGTTTTGTACTTGGTGTATTCAAAGTTGAAATGATGAAGGCATTTTATTCTGCTACCCCAAACACTTTTATCCTTTGTTACCCCTTTTGAGAATTATTTATTTGCTTTCATACCCCTCTTTTGGAATCAGAAGCAAAGTTAGAAAATATAAGAGAGAAAAAAATAAAACAAAAGAAAAGAAGAAAAAAAGAGGAAAAAAAAGCAGAAAAATAGAAAAGAAAAAAAATAAGAAAAAAAGAAAAAAAAGGCAGAATACATCGACAACTTCTTAAAGTTGTCTTCACTTTTCACTTTGACACTCCATTTTAAGTCCGTTCCATTTGAACACTCCAACCACACCTCGAATGTGTCATTTAAACACAAAATGCTGATGTGGTCTAATGCGTGTATTACACCATTTCTTGGAGCGTGAAAGAGTAATTTTTCTTTTTAAATTTTTCTCTTTCTTTTTTCTCTTATCCTTTTGCACACCATAGTCGAGGTCATCACCTTCCTCTCTCTCCTTTGAACAATCCGCCACCATCCACCTTGCTTTTTAGTTTTCATTGCCGGGATAAATAGAGATTGCCCAAAAGAATACAAACATTTATATTCTTCTTCGTTTCTTTCCCCTTTTTCTCAACTCGGATTTTTACTTCTCCAACTATCCACTTTTTCACCACGCCCAGATCCTCTTTCCCCACTCCTTTGTCTAAAGTTGGCAAAAACTAATGTAACTGATTCGATCTGTAAGAAATCCGTGCTTATGCTTTAAGAAAAAGCAATTCTTCTCCCTTCAGATATGAGGTTAATGTCGGCAAAGACAATGATTGGAATGCTCAAATGAAAATAGAGACAGAGACTCTGCAAAGCTAGCCACTGAGCGAGAAAATTCAATGCGAACTACGACATAAAAGTTTTTGTTTATAAAAATGCGAAACAATAAGGGACATAAGCTAGGGTTGTTTGATTGTGGTTAGCATGATACTCGTGGATCTGTCATGAATTGTTCTTAATGGCTGATTTATGGCTAAAACTAATGTAGGTAGTGGTTAAAACCTTAAAGAGGTTGAAGCTGGAAGACTCAAGCCATGGTTATGGGAGTACTTTATTTTTTCATTTGGCAGAAAAAGATGGAAAGGAAAGGGGCTTGGGGTCGTTGGGGAAGATGACCGAGGGGAGGGGTGGATTGAGATTCTTGTTTTTCTTTTATTCTTTTTCTTTTCTCAAAAGTCTTTTTTTAATTTTTTTAATAAACCCATGTATCTCCATATTATTGGTTACTCTGGCGTGTGAATTCCACACATCTATTATGTTTGGCTGCATATAAATTTTGTGTCTAAATGACACATTCGAGGTATGGTTGGAGTGTTCAAATGGAACGAACTTAAAATGGAGTGTCAAAGTGAAAAGTGAGGACAACTTTAAGGGACTGTCAATATATTCTACCAAAAAAAGAAGAAGAAAAAGAAGTAACAAAAACAAAACAACTCTTAAGTTGGAACTACGTTTGACCAGATTTCTTTTAAGGATACATAAGCAGCCTTACTCTGAGGGTCGGTCCCATCAAAATAAAAATCCAAAATTCCCCAGATTCGAAGAAACTGGGGTAGAAGTTTTAATTTTGCAAAGGATCTGATTCCAAAAGTTGTAATTTTGAACCCTTTCATCTTAAGTTGTTTCGAGCCTTCATTCCACCCTTTCTTTCTGAACCTATCCAAAATCCTACACTATGGTCTAAAAAAAGACCTTCCGATCAAGTTGTAATTTTGAATCCTTTCATCCTAAGTTATTTCGAGCCTTCATGCCACCCTTTCTTTCTGACCCTATCTAAAAGCCTACACTGTGGTCCAATGAAAGACCTTCTGATCAATCTTTAAGGATGCAAAGTCAAGAGAGATAGAGGTGTGATTTACATCATGGGTAACACTGTTATCACAGGCACAAGGAAAAAATGAACAAAATGAGAGAGTCTTATTGGTGAAATCCCTCGCGGGCACCGTAAGGTGATGGTGAGTTGAGAGATGAACAAATGAGAGAGGCTTATTGGTGAAAATCCTTCGGGGAACTACAAGTCAAATGAGGTTCGTGACTTTACACAGAAATTGGATAGTTGAAAGCCCGATTTTTTGAAGTATGAAGACATGACATGAAATGAAAGTGTGATTGGTTGGACATATTTAGGCTGATCAATCTGAAATGCATGTCATGATCATTGGAGCCAGTTGATTCACTCAGATAAGTATCTTTTCCTCTCTCATCCGAATAAGACATCTTCATTCAGAATTTTCTTTTGTTCCATTTGCGAAAAATCAATTCACTTTGTTCTTTTGGTTCTATTTCTTTGTGTTCTTCCAAGTCAGTTTTGTTAAAACAAGCAAGAAAAAACTTCAAAGCCTACTACCAGTTTTTTGATTGCACAAGGAAAAGTTTGGCCGAGCACATCATAAATAAGATGATTCAAAAGGAGCAATATGGTGATAATTGAAGTTTAGGTGATCAAGTGAATCTTAAATTTCGAGAAAATACAAAGGATCAACAATTGTCAGAATGAAAATGCAATACAACAAGTGAGTGTAAGGGATTCGGGTCATTCAGAGGTTTCTATGATCAAGGCTCGACCAGGAGGTCAAACAATTCATTGTTAGCCCGAAGTAGCTAACCAAAATGAAACATGGCAATGGCAGAAGCGTACACCTTCAGCAACAATGCCACAAACTGACCACCATATTTTTAAACTCAAAAACTTTTCTTTGATTGAAACAGGGGCAGGAAATTTGGTCATTCGCACCGATCCTCCATTGAGGAAAGCATGGTTCAAGGGCAAGAAAACTTTGTTCAGTCAGCAGGGCTCCTCCATAAGGGAACCATAGTTCAGGTAAGTTCATTTTTAACTTTTCAGGACCCTCATGTATAGTGGGATTTAAGTTTTAAGTTTTTAGGACCCTCCTAGATAATTAGATTTAGTTTTAAGTTTTACCTTTAGGAAATAGAATTTAGCTTTTAAGTTTTCACTCTTAAAATGAGATTTAATTTTTCATTTTAGGACTCGATAATGGGATTTAGCTTTAAATTCTTAGAAATCTTTTGGATAACAGGATTCGATTAACACTCACAGATGTTCCTGGTACAAACTGGGGCAGAAAAGTTTCTTTTGCTTTGTCTGTTTTGTTGTAATAGCAGGCGCCTACGTGGAGAATGAGGGAATTCATTTCAAGTTCAAGTCATTAGCAGGCGCCACCTGGAGAAGAGGAAATTCATTTCAAGTTCAAGTCATTGGCAGGCGACCACCTGGAGAACGAGGGTATTTATTTCAGAATTCATTCCAGAATTCATTTTAAGTTCAAGTCAGTAGCAGGTGCCCACCTGGAGAACGAGGGAATTCTTTTCAGAGTTATTTCAACTTCAAGTCAATAGTAGGCGCCCACTTGGAGAATGAGGGAATTCATTTCAAGTTCAAGTCATTGGCAGGCGCCCACCCGGAGAATGAGGGTATTCATTCCAGAATTCATTTCAAGTTCAAATCAGTAGCATGTTCTCACCCGGAGAAAGCGGTAATTCTTTTCAGAGTTATTTCAACTTCAAGTCAGTAGCAGGCGCCCACCTGGAGAATGAGGGAATTTATTTCAAGTTCAAGTCATTGGCAGGCGCCCACCTGAAGAACGAGGGTATTAATCTGAGAATTCATTCCAGAGTTATTCCAATTTTCAAGTCATAGCAAGCACCCACCTAGAGAATGAGTGAATTCTTTTCAGAGTTATTTCAAGTTCAAGTCAGTAGTGGGCGCCTACCTGGAGAATGAGGTAATTCATTTCAAGTTCAGGTCATTAGCAGGCGCCCATCTGGCGAATGAGGGTATTCATTTGAGAACTCATTCCAGAGTTAGTCCAATTTTCAAGTCAGTAGCAGGCGCCCACCTAGATAGAAAAAGAATTCTTTTCAGAGTTATTTCAAATTCAAAGTCAGTAGTAGGAACCCACCTGGAGAATGAGCGTATTCTTTTTATAGTTATTTCAAGTTCAAGTCAGTAGCAGGCGCCCACTTGGAGAATTAGGAAATTCATTTCAAGTTCAAGTCATTGGCAGGCGCCCACCTGGAGAATGAGAGTATTCATTTCAGAATTCATTACAGAATTTATTTCAAGTTCAAGTCAGTAGCAGGTTCCCACCTGGAGAACGAGGGAATTCTTTTCAAAGTTATTTCATGATCAAGTCAGTAGCAGGCGCCCACCTGGAGAATGAGGTAATTCATTTCAAGTTCAAGTTATTGGCAGGCGCCCACCTGAAGAACGAGGGTATTCATTCCAGAGTTATTCCAATTTTCAAGTCAGTAGCAAGTGCCCACCTGGAGAACGTGGGAATTCTTTTCCAAGTTATTTCAAGTTCAAGTTAGTAGTAGGCGCCCACCCGGAGAATGAGGGAATTCATTTCAAGTTCAGGTCATTGGTAGGCGCCCACCTGGAGAACGAGGGTATTCATTTCAGAACTCATTCCAGAGTTAATTCAATTTTCAAGTCAGTAGCAGGCACCCGCCTGGAGAGCAAGGGAATTCTTTTCTCAAATTTCATGTCAGTAGCAGGCGCCCACCTGGAGAATGAGGAAATATATTTCAGAGTTATTCCAAGTTTCAAGTTAGTAGCAGGCGCCCAGCTGGAGAACAAGGGAAGTCATCTAAGAATTCACTTCAAGTTTCAAGTCAGTAGCAGGAGCCCGCCTGAAGAATAGGGTCAATTCAAGTTAGAAGTAGCATAAGATCGCCCCAAGAATGCGAGTCAACAATTCAAGATTCACACCAGGACTATAGAAGATTCAAGATCAAGCTTCAGAATACTGAAAGATAAGAATCTTATAAATCCTAGCTGATAGGCTTGTTTAATTTCTTTTTATTTTGATTCCGGTGTAATAAGGAGTTCAACAAGTAGTAACAAGAGCAACATTAGTGAAATCACAACTTTTCGCTAGTCCCAGCTACCAAAGTGTCAGAACTGCACTAATCTGATTCCTTTATGGCCAAGGATATGTAGGTAACCTCCGAAGAAAGGTTCAATCAAAGTTTTGTTTTTCAAAACGCTTCCCATGGAGTATCCGACGGGCAAAAAATGCTCACTTTATCTTTTCCCGAAAACTCTTCGTGTTTCCGAGCAAAGAGGGGCAACTGTGAGCACCTAATTTGCCATGCGAAAAATACTTCTATAAAATCCACAAAAATAGATTTTTTTTTTCTAATTATTTTAATTTTTAATAGAATTTCTTGTTAATTATTGTTTGCATTTAGTTGCATATTTAATATTTTAAAATTATAAGAAAACACAAAAAAAATATTCAATTGCATAGCATTTTAAATCTTAATTGCATTTAGGATTTAATTACGTTTATTTGTTGCATTATTAAACAAAAATAAAAAATACAATAGTCATGTTTACACTTATAGCTTTTAGTTTTAAATTAATAATTTCCTTTTATTAGTGTTAAGCTATTAGTTATTTAAACGTTAGAAAATAGATAAGTAGGTTCAAATGTTGCAAATAAGATTTAAGTTAGGATTTAATTTAGGATTTAATTGTGATTTTGTTTAGAATTTAAAATCAAAGGAAAAACAACAAAATCATAGAAGTACGCTATTTGGTCTTTCAACTTCGTCTAGGCCAATTTAAGGTGAAGCCCAAATCCAATCTTGCCCAGCCTAATCCCCACCAACTCCCCAGTCCAGTCCATGCCCTTTAATAATCAATACTACGTCATTTTGGTAATGTTCAATCCTGGCCATTTATTTAATATGATCCTACGGCCTAGAACTAATCCTCCCCTTCCCTTAAAATTGCCCGAACTCCCCCCAGAACCCTAGAGACATTGTTCATTTTCCATCTTCTTTCTTCTCTCTCAAGAAAACCCTAGCCGCCCCTAAATTTCCCACCTCGCTAACCGGCGTCCACCACTATAAACCACCCCAAATCCTCACCCTACAATCCCCATATTCCCCTCATCTCACATTTCCTGTTAAGTTCCTACAAAACCTCCCATATCTCTCCAATATTTGGATCCGAAATTTCTAAAGAACCTAGTTCGCCCCTTTTCCAGTTTTTCTTTAGATTCAAATCAATTTGGATCAGAATCTATGTTGAGTTTTTGCTTTTGAAAAGAGAAACCATTTAACGTTAATTTTGGACCATTTTGAATTCATCAACGCTCGATCAAGGCGCCATTGACCGGCCAGTTTTCATCCTCTAACTTTGATGGTCAGATTTAATTATTGGCTGATTAGTCAACTTGGTATACCTCCTTCCTCCTTTCTTTGATTTTCTTACTGTTTCCCAACTAAGCATGATTTGATTAATAAGCGGTTTAGATTAGCATCCATTTGTTAGACTTAATGTATTTAGGCTTTATTTGCCATTTGTAATGAGTTTGTTCAATTGTTTAATTTTGATCTTTGCTTGAGTATTGGGGTGG
>ML397847.1:0-22319 GCA_005239525.1 Nicotiana knightiana | reverse complement strand
AGCATTATCTGTGATAATGGTTTTTGGAATACCGAAACGACAGATAATGTTGGAGTGAAAAAAGTGTACTACTGCTTTCTTGGTGACTGCCTTCAATGTAATAGCTTCCACCTATTTGGTGAAGTAATCAATTGCAACCAAGATGAATATGTGCCCATTCGAAGCTTTTAGCTCGATCGGGCCAATGACGTCCATTCCCCAAGCAACAAAAGGCCAAGGAGCCGACATAGGATATAACTCTGAAGGAGGCGAGTGAATCAAATCGCTGTGAATCTGACACTGGTGGCACTTGCGGACAAAACGAAAGCAATCTCGCTCCATAGTAAGCCAATAATATCCTGCTCGAAGGATTTTCTTTGCTAGAACATACCCATTCATGTGCGGACCACAAACTCCCGAATGCACCTCATTCATAATCATTTCAGCTTCTTTGGCATCCACACATCTCAACAAATTCAAATCCGGAGTTCTTTTGTATAGGATTTCCCCACTCAAAAAGAAACCATTAGAGAGTCGCCTAATAGTTCTCTTTTGATCCCTATTAGCGTGTTCCGGATATTCTCTTGTTTTCATATACTGTTTAATATCACGGTACCATGGTTCACCATCTGGTTCTATTTCAATTGTATTGCAATAACCATGTTGATTCCGAATTTGAATTTCCAATGGGTCAATGTGAGTATTACCCGGATATGGAAGCATTGAGGCCAGGGTGGCTAAGGCATCAGCCAATTCATTGTGAAACCTGGGAATGTACCTGAACTCGATAGACTTGAACCTTTTGCTAAGATTTTCCACACATTGTCTATATGGAATGAGCTTGATATCTCGAGTTTCCCAATCACCTTGAGCCTGCCGAATAAGCAAATCTGAGTCTCCCATCACCAACAGTTCATGCACATTTAGATTTATTGCCATGTTCAGACCCATGATGCAAGCTTCATATTCTGCCGTGTTGTTTGTACAGAAGAAACGAAGTCGCGCCGTAGCTGGGTAATGTTGCCCAGTAGGTGATATAAGAATTGCTCCAATCCCTACGCCTTTGATATTGACAGCCCCATCAAAGTATAGTTTCCATGTTTGACTTTCATCTTGGACTACTTCTTTAATTAAATTAACCTCTTCATCTGGGAAATATGTGTTCAAAGATTCATACTCATCATCAACCGGGTTTTCTGCCAGATGGTCAGCCAAAGCTTGCGCCTTCATGGCAGTACGAGTGACATAAACAATATCAAACTCTGTGAGCAGGATTTGCCATTTTGCCAATCTGCCTGTTGGCATCGGCTTCTGAAAGATGTACTTTAGAGGATCCATTCGGGATATGAGGTAAGTTGTATAGGCCAAGAGATAATGCCTAAGCTTCTGGGCGACCCAAGTTAAGGCGCAACATGTCCTTTCCAAAAGAGTGTATTTGGCCTCATAAGTGGTGAACTTTTTGCTCAAATAATAGATTGCTTGTTCCTTTTTGCCTGTGGCATCATGTTGACCCAGAACACAACCAAAAGAACTATCCATTACTGACAGATATAAAAACAGAGGCCTACCAAGTTCCGGCGGGACCAAAACAGGGGGATTTGACAAATATTCTTTGATCTTATCAAAAGCTTCTTGGCACTCATCTGTCCACTTGATAGCAGCGTTCTTTTTCAACAACTTGAAAATAGGCTCACATGTGGTTGTAAGTTGTGCGATGAACCTACTGATGTAGTTCAATATCCCGAGTAAACTCATGACTTCTTTTTTATTCTTTGGGGAAGGAAGACCTCGAATGGTCTTTATCTTTGAGGGATCTAACTCAATGCCTCTTCGACTAACTATAAACCCAAAAGCTTCTCCGAAGGAACTCCAAATGCACATTTGGTTGGATTGAGTTTGAGATTGTACCTTCGTAGCCTTTCAAAAAACCTTTTCAAGTCTTGCACGTGGTCATCTTGTGTTCTGGAGCTTACAGAGTATACTTGGTTTGATGATCAATCAACTGGTGAAATGGTGGCCAACTATGTAAAAGGCACTGACCTCTCATGTGGGATCTCATGGACATATGCTGAAAAAGTATTTTTTCCATTTCGACTTCCGCCAACAGGGAAGCAGACATCAACACACTACTTTTTTGGAATTCTGAGCTTTAAAGAGAAAATTATATATGTGTATGATTCTTTAAAAAATCAAGCATATGAAAGTGCGTTTAAACATGTCGAAATTTATGCCCGGTTGATCCCCGTCTCAAATGCTTGGACTTTGCATCACACAATAAGAGTTGGCAGAAAATTTTGTGGATAAATTTCAAATTATGTGGATGAAGACACCCCTACAGGGTAACAAGTACGTGTTTGGCATATCTTTTAACGATGCATCTTATGTTTATTATTTTTTCTTCTTGTATTAACTATTCTTCAATTCTTGTTTTTACGTGTTTTTGTAGTGTTGATTGTGGTATATATACTCTTAAGTTCATGAACATGCGCTTGAAGAGAGAAGATGTCTTTAATTTTAATCAAAGACAGACTCTTACATTCAGGAGAGAATTGGCTGCAAATCTGTGGGCTCATGCAATGTGGAAAAAGGAAAGCGGCTATGATACTCCAGAAGAGAAATTAGGAGATGACTATGGAGAATATGAAGATACTCTGTGTGAATTTTTTTAATAGAGTATAACTTCAGCATCTTGTGCTTATTGGGTGTAGCAGGGAATTGAAGACATCTTTTCATTTTTTTTCAAGGATGTAAGTGAAAACGAAATTTGGATTTTGTGAATATACATTAATTTGTGTGAATTATGTGTTCTTTGTCTTTTAAATCTTTCTTCTATTAGGAATATCAAATTAGAGAGTACTGAACTTTTAACAAATGAACTAATTTCATAAAGCTCATGACGACTAAACTATAGAATACAGTTCAGTACCTAGGGTGCTGAAGTATTTACAAATGAACTAATTTACTTTAATATCTTGTGCTGAAGTTTTTCATAAAGTTCATGACGAATAAACTATAGAATCCAGTAATAAAAACTTCAGCACGTAAGGTGCTGACGTGTTTAAAAATGAAATAACTTAGTTCATCGTCTTGTGCTGAAGTTTTTCATAAAGCTCATGACGACTAAACTATAGNAAAAATGAACTAATTTACTTCAGCATCTTGTGCTGAAGTTTTTCATAAAGCTCATGACGACTAAACTATATAATGCAGTTCAACACCTAGGATGCTGAAGTATTTACAAATGAACTAATTTACTTCAGCATAAAATGCAGAAGTTTTTCATAAAGCTCATGACGACTAAACTTTAGCATATTTTTTTAAATTGATACTTATCTTTTTAGCATTTACTAGTTAGTTTTTTATCACCTACTTATCTTACATTTACATTTATTGTCTGACAATTTATGAGGCTGAAGTTATTTTATTATTGTACAAAAATTGTGGACAGGCTGAAGTAACATTTACCACCTACTTATTTTTTTACATTGAATTTCTCTGAACGTAAACAGTAAAACAGACCTGAAAGTTACTTTTACATTTATTTTTAATAAATTAATTAAGTGCATTATTTGGATATATTAATTATCTCTTCACTTGAAAAATTTCATAGTTATCCTTAGACTTCTATCATATTTCCTTAAATTTATATTCATCCTTAGTCTTTCATCTTTTTTAGAAGAAATAATGTCTGTTCCAAGTGGAAGTAGAAAGCTTTAAATGGAAGACNTTATTGTCGATGAATTATTCCAGCACAGGATTAACCTTGAACGTAGTTGTCAAGGTTATCCAAGCTCATTTGAGAAGGTTGTCCAGCAGAAGAAAATAATGTGTCATGTCTCCTATTTTCTAGTCATGGAGATATTCATTCCCCTGGGAGATTTTTGAACGTTAGATGACTCTCCATTAATAGCACCTACTCCTCTTCATTCCCCTATGTCTCATGTCTATAATTTTCTAGTCATGTCTGATGTAAAATCCCCTAACTTTTTACATCAGAATGACATATCTTGGTTTTTACATGCTAGTAAAAACTACCACAAACAGCAAAAGCTTCCATCTTGTGAAGCAATAGTTGGGACTGAGAGTGATCAAAATATGTACGTCCATAGTAAAGTTTTGTCAGAAACAACATTTGTGTAGCAAAAAGGGGGATATAGCTTTTCTGGTAAACTAGAATATAACTCCAGGGCGAAATAGATGATCCTCCTCCTTGTTGTTGTTGTTGATTGTAATTGGTAGTGAAAATAAAATGAATTGTGTGAATCATGTGATCTCTGTCTTTTAAATTTTTCTTGTATTTGCATTATCAAATACGTTTGTCTATTTTGTCTTAGGTAAAAAATATGCTGAAATTTTTTCAAATGAACTAATTGACTATAAAATTCAGGGACAAAAAGTGCAGCGTCGGATATTAAAAAACTATCGAATCCAGGGATAATAACTTCAGCACAGTGGTTGCTGAAGCATTAAAAAATGAGCTAATTTACTTCAGCATCTTGTGCTGAAGTTTTTCATAAAGCTCATGAAGACTAAACTATAGAATCCAGTGATAAAAACTTCAGCACATTATGTGCTGAAGTCTTTACAGCTGAACTAACTTAGTTCAGCATCTTGTGCTGAAGTTTTTCATAAAGCTCATGAAGACTAAACTATAGAATTCAGTGATAAAGACGTCATCACATTATGTGCTGAAGTCTTTACAAATGAACTAATTTACTTCAGCATTTTTCATAAAAGCTCATGACGACTAAACTTCAGCATTTTTTTTTAAATTGATACTTATCTTTTTCGCATTTACTAGCCACTTTTTGTCTTTTATCATCTACTTATCTTACATTTACATTTATTGTCTGAAAATTTATGAGGTTGAAGTTAAGTTTTGTAAAATTTATATTCATCCTTAGTCTTTTATCTTTTCTTGAAGAAAGAATGTCTGGTGCAAGCGGAAGTAAGAAGCTTTCAATGGAAGAAATTATGCAGAGGTAGTTTGTACTTCAACAATATATAAAAGGGTGCAAGAATATTTTTTTTATTTGTACGAAAACAATCACATTTGAAATATATCATACAAAAATGAAAGTCTAAATTCTGCCAAGAATTATTAAACGTTGGAGTATTTTTCAGCGTGATTCTTCGAATATGGATGAGGTGCTGGAGAAGATAAGCAAGTTGTTCTATTATGCCCAATTTGTTTACATCGACTGCATTTGGTAGACTTCCATGGTACTGATTCAGTCGTTGGCATATGCCTCTTCTTTTGTCTTCTTCCTTGTAAAATCTCCACATCGGGAGGTTTTGCAATCTCATATTCTACATTTGGTGGAATATCCCATGATTTTTGATCTCCCACAGTATTCACATGTCCTTCATATGTTTTGAACCATGTTTCCTTTGAATACCAATTTGAGCAGTAATCAGATTTTTGCAAATATCTCTTATTAATAGCAGCAATTGCATGTGGACAGGGCAATTCATCAAGTTGAAATTCCAAGCAGTCACAAGTTCTCCTTTTTAAGTCCACAATGAATTCGATTCCTTCACTATTTATTCTAAACAACATTGAATCAAGGTTGAACACCTAAGAAGGAATAGAAAATATTAGTGTATTATTGATTCAAAAAGAAAAAGTATGAAGTTTTTAATATGTAAGCAGTAAATCACTGCAGCAGATATAAAAAGCAGAAGTAATTAAGTTGAAGTTTTTCAAAAAGATCATGACTACAAAACTATAGAATCCAGGACAAAACTTCAGCACATGGTGTGCTGAAGTTTTTACAAAAAACTCATGACGACAAAACTATAGAATCTAGGGACAAAACTTCAGCTAGTATGAAGTTTTTTATATGTAAGCTTTTCTCTATAGCAGATATAAAAAGCATAAGTGATTATGANTCCTCCGTTCGTAAAACCACTCTCCCAACTTTTCTTGGATGTAATCTAACATTCTTAAAATAGGCATTTCTCTCGCTTTTAGTAACACGAAATTCATTGATTCTACAATGTTTGTTGTCAGCATATCATAACGTCGCATTGAGAACTATGATCGAGCCCATCTTTCTGGAGGCTCTTCCATTATGTAATTGTATATTTTCTTGTCAACACTTTTGAGTTGGGACATTAACTTATTAAAATCTTCACGTTTGTATGACCTTACGGGAACCTACACATATTAGTACAGTATACCGGGGTCCCCCGCCAGAACCACACGTGCAAGTTTCCCTGCATATGGCTCGTCCGTGCTTTCCGAGGCGCTGCCTGTGACTTGGATTCAATTGGTCGATTCGAATTGGAATTGTCAAGTCATCCATAACTATTTAGTCAAAATACGAATTCATTTTGATCGAACCGTCTAGTTTGCTTTGTTTATTGGTTTATTGTAGGGCATATCTCATTGCAAGATTCATCGACTGGAATCCGATTTTATTTCCATTATACTTATTTTCATTTTATTTAGTTAGTAGAACCTTCGAACTATATATTACTCTTATACAAATTCTCTTGTTTCTCTTATTTTCCGGCGCTTTGAAAAAGATTTATTACATGGCTTTTGCATGTCTTTGCTTTAATTTTTTCTCAAAGTGATAGAGGCAGATACCATGGTGAGGTTCAGGATAAAATTTTCTAATCCCATTTGCAATCGTCTGGTTTTTATCTGACAAGAAAACCAGTTCATGACGGACTTGAATTGCTTTTCTCATTTCTCCGAAGAATCAAATGTATGCCTCATTGTTTTCTGATTCTGCTACACCAAAAGATAGAGGAAATATTTGATTGTTTGCATCCTTTGATACAACAACAAATAGAACGCCATGATATTTTGACTTTAAAAACGTTACATCTATTGCAATAACAGGTCTACAGTAGGACCAACCAACTATTGATGCTGCTGGAGCAAAGAACATGTAACAAAACCTGTACAGTGAAACACAAAAAAATAAATCATAAGGTGTGAAGTTTAACTTCAGGCTGATGGTTGGTATTTATATTGCTTACCGATTCTGCTCATCTCTTTTTATGCTTGTGTACGTTCCTGGGTTTTTATACACCATCATGTGTAGGTATAAATGAAGAATCTGGTAGTTCTCTTCCGGTGTTCCCCATATGAAAGCAATAACTTTTTGAATAGCACGCCATGCCTTGTGATATCCAATGTCAATTCCAAATTTCTTTTTCATTTCATTTTCTACAAAGGCTGGTGTAACCTCTATCTTTTTGTCTCGAACATGTTCTAAAATTTGTTCACTTATAAAATTTGATGTAGCATGCTTCTGATATGATTTTCTTGCATCAACTGAGCATTCATGGTTGTTATGATATTTTATCACCCTGAAAAGTGTGGAATTTTTTATTCTGGTAGCACGCACAATCCAACCACATTGCTCCTCAATACATTTCAGCTCATATCTCTTTGAACATGATCTGACAGCTGTGAATTCAACCTTTTGGTTTATCTCCAAGCTGTAGAAAAATTTAGTCATATTTTCATTGTTATCAAAAATTGATCCTACTCTTACTTCCTCATGCAATGCATCATGCCTAAGTATTCTTGATTTTTTAGAGGCACTAGAAGTTTTAGCAATTTCATCAATTGTATCTGATGTTACCGGTATTAATTCCCTATTTTCTTCATCTTCGTTGTTGCTTATCATTGCAGAAGGTAGCAAAAAATTTTGTTGGATTGTGTGTTGGTTGTCAATTTGCATTATTAGCTGCCCTTCTTCTTCTTGCTCATTTACAAACTAGTATGAATTTATTGGAGGAGGGGGTGATTATTATAACATTCTATATTCTGAAGCAGATGTAATGTTAGAAAGTTGTTGCTTATTGTCTACTACCATTATTGACTGCCCTAGATCATGTTGATAATCACCAAATTGTTCTGAAGCTGCTATACTGTCAAGAGATTGGTTGAATGTTACAAAACGTTGTATTTTTTCGACGACAAAATGACAATTCTTGTAGGCTGAATCAGTTGTGAGCAAATGTATACAAGTACTGAGTTCTTCATCTGAAGTTACAAGCATACCTTTGCTTGTATTTAGTTTGATATCAAACCATATCTTTACGGAATATCTGCTTGAATCAATATTTGTAACTTCACAATTTTTTTTAGGAAAGAATTGAATGATGCTTGTTTATTAATAAGAACAAGCTTTGTATCATGATCCAAGTATTTGAAGTCAGTAGTCTACCTCCCATTGAAATTAAGTACAACGCAAACTGAACTCATCATAGAGAAGCATGTTTAGTGTCAAGTATTAAGATAAGAATTTAATTATGAAAAAAGCTGATGTTTGAGCAAATGTACAATAGAACAAAGCTCATGACAAAGCTGATTAATGTAGGACAAAAGTTAAGCACAAACTATATTTAACTTGAGCATGCAGGAGAAAATTACATAGCACAAGAGAAAAACTTCAGCATATTCAGTGATGAAGTATTAGAAAATGAACTAAAAAACTTCAGCATATTTGTGCTGAGATTTTTGGAAAAAGTCATGACAAAACTATTGTATCCAGGAGAAAACTTAAGCATCTGAAGAGGTGAAGTATTAGCAAATGATCTAAAAAATTTCAACATATTGTGCTGAGGTTTTTGGAAAAGGTCATGACAAAACTATTGTATCCAGGAGAAAACTTCAGCATCTGAAGAGCTGAAGTATTAGCAAACGATCTAAAAAACTTCAGCACAAGATGCTTAAGTTTTTATTTGAATGTTTTTTTGCGCTTTTTTTAATATTATTTTTCTATAAAGTTAAAAAATACCTTAATTAAAGAAAAACTTCAGCATTTATGCTGAAGTGTTTGGAAAATGAACTTAACAACGTCAGCATATATGCTGAAGTTTTTGAAAAAACTCATAAAAAATCTATAAAACACAGTACATAACTTAAACATATTATTAGTGCTGAAGTTTAGCAAAAAATAAATAAATTGTTTAGCAAATAAACCAAAAACTTTAGCAAAAACTACAACATGTTATGCAGTCCAAAACTTCGTCATTGAAAATCTCAAGTATCATGAACATCAATCAGATTCAAAAACTTACAATTTGAATTTTTTAATTTGAGTCTAGTTCAAATTTCTGGTTTGGGAGAGGAGATATGAGAAGAGACGGAGTAATGGAGGAATATCAGTGAAATGTTTTGTGGGTGATTCAAATCGTAAAGTGTTTTTATATATTTTGTCAGGGATAGAATAGTTATATTAGTGCGAATTTTTTATGAGCTGACTATTAAATTAATAATTTTAAAAAATAAGGTATATGTTAAAAGTTGACTGCTATAGTTAGGGTATGGCCGACATGAGCTCAAAATCGGAACTGGCCAACACTTAGGCCCAGTCTTTGTCAAAACCGCCCCTGATTTCATTTCTCTGAATTCTGAAGAACTACGGACAGATCTTCCCCTTAGGGAAAAAACCCTAGAGACTGAATCTCAGATTTAGAAACAAAAAAGCTTCAGAAATTGGAAACCAAAACATAAATAAAAGAGAATTGTAAGGATTGGTTCGAATTTCTGGCATTTGGTGTCGATTTTTGCTTGGTTTTGCTGAAGAAACTTTGTTGCTGTTCTTCTCTGTTGGGAGCTTGAATCTCGCATTCTATTTCCAGACCTTGCTTGGTCGCTTAGTACTGTTTTACCGCTTTTAGGTATGTAAATTCTCACCTATTCTCCTCTACTCGAGTCTATTTGCTTTCCCCAGTTCGTCTCGATTTCTGCTTGAAGCTGTCTTTGTTCATTTTGCCGTCAATGATTTGTTCGTACTTATTGTTCAATTTTGGAATCTGTTAAGACTTCTACCTTCAAGGTTGTTGAGGGGTTAGTTGAATTGATATTTATTCGAGCATGGAGATTGAATTCTTGTTAAGTATTTTGTTTCGAGTTGAAAATTCGTGATGCATTAGCTACTGTGCTTCAGCTAGTTCGTCAGTTGATTCCATGTATTGGAAACAATAGAGTTGTTATCATCATTGGCATTTTCGCAAGTTTTTCTTGTTTGTCTTCCTTTCTTTGGACCGAGCTTAGGATAGATGGCGTGATATCTTTTCTGCTATTGTTTTGGTTAGCGTCATTTGAATTTGATGAATCAATGTCCTTAAGTATGTCGACATCCTAGCAAACTCTTTCCCCATTGATATACACATTAACTTGCATTTATCTTTGCCTAACAATGAAGTTTCAGTTCCATATTTTAGAGTTGGCACCCCTTGTGAGTCTGTTGAAGTTTCATTAATCTCAAATAGCATTTGTTTCGATTTTGGTCACTTAGCAGGTTTATTGTTGTCTTTGATTGATCCACTGGTTCTTAGAGTTTAAAATGTTTTTCCGTGTCTCATCCTCTTACTAGTCGCATTAGTAAAAGATCTAGGCATAAATTGTTGGGTTGTAACATTAATTTTTTAAAGTATCTTTTTGAATAGATTCATAATAGTTAAAATCATACATTTTTTCCACAATAATTCCATGCCATAATTCATGACCCGACAAGCTTATCTCAAAACCTTAGGAAATCAATTTAACTCATGAATGTGCGTAGAATGCTTTAGGCGCGTTCTAATCTATTATCGTGATTGTGTACACGTTCGCATGACATAATTATGATTCCCAAAATAAATCAAGGTCCGCGTTCACGCGACTTTGGCCAAACAATCCTTAAGAATAATAAAGCGTGATTAATCGTGTACACGTACACGTGACATGATTTTATCGTCCCAAATAAAGCGGATTTACACACATGTAATCCGTTTCTCAATGATTAAATCCATCAAACGCCATAATTAAAAGTGGTAAAAGGTAAAATATACATAGGTTCTAAAATACGTAATTAAACAATTGAACTAAGCCAGGTATGATTAAAACAAAACAACAACAACGAACCCAGTGTATTCCCATAAATGGAGTCTGGGGAGGGTAGTGTGTACGCAGACCTTACCCCTACCTCATAAGGATAGGGAGGCTATTTCCGATAGACCCTCGAAAACCACGGAGCCTGGGAATGCCTAACACCTTCTCTCTGGTTAAAAAAATTCCTTGCCCGGTCTTCTGGTTTTCACGGACTTAAATCGAGTCAATTTCCTCGATTTGAGATTTTAAAATAAACCAGTGACTTGGAACACCATAACTAATATTCCTAGTGGCCACTCTAAAATTAAATAAATAATCCCATTTCGAATAATGTCACTTTAATCGGAAAAACTCCCTATTCCTCGGAAAAAGGAGGTGTGACATATACAATTTGTTTGTGTTTCTTTTTCGAGTTTTAATCTGAAATATCAACCAAAACCACCTCGAATCTTCGCCAAATTGTCTCAAAATTGAGATATAAACTCCAAAGGATGTTCCCAATTATTTACAACAACACCCAATCCAAACAAAAAAAAATATTTTACACATTTTGATTTTCGAATTCAAAGCTTCTAAGCTTTCTAATGGATTAACATAGTTTCCAATTCAATCTACTCGCTTCTGATTAATACTATTTTGTTTATTGATTCCAAAAAGCTACAAGAAATTGACGATCTCCCCTCGTTCAAAAATGGTAATTCGTTCATTGTTTAACATTGAAAAAAAAACACATAAAATAAAAAGAAAGAAAAAATATAAAAGAATTGCTTGATGCCAAATCTTTTTGTTCTCATAAAAGTATGGGTGAAGTTGAGGAGAAAGAGGCCAAACATTCTTCTGTTAATTTATAATTTTAGTTTTGGGGTGGAAGAAGGAGAAAAAGTATGAAAGATTAGAGTCTAATATATTATTTTGTATAAAATTGGTAATTTGTATATATACTTGTAATTAAGTTATAACCTCAATAGTGAGGATAAATAAGTTTCAAAATTAGTATAGATAAGTAAAAATCTCATTATATTATGTCTAATAAGCGTGTTGGGCCTCCTCAAATACATCTCAATTAAGAAAGAGAAGTTAAAGAATTAACCTAAATAATCGCTCAATCAACCCCTTAAATTAAAAATAGCCGAAGGCTGAATAATAGTAATAATAATAATAATAATAATAATTAATAATAATAATAATAATAATAATTAATGTATAATACATATAATGTGTACAATCAATGTATTATCTATGAAATGCTGACTAGAAAAAATAAATAGTAAATCCGATCGGCTGCCGGATATTTGTGTAAAAAATCCTATATTATATAGAAAGTTACTCTCATATTAATACATGCCAAACCCAAATAATTTGCCATTTATTTTCAACGGATGGAAGAGGAAACATTAGCAAGTTCAAAAAGTTAATGAAACAAAGAGTATAATCTGTAAAGGCTAATTAGTCAAATTGTATTTTCTTCCATTCATGTTAAATAAAATTAAAAATTTATTATAAAGGAATCAAAACAAAAGAAGTAAATATAATATTGTAAACTAACAGGGATATTATTAGTACTATAGAAATAAAACTCGAGGAGCTATCTGAAGTTATGCCTAATAAATATATTTCTCTTACATTAGATCAGAACCGACAGTTAACTGTAATTACATTCAGAGTTAAATCAGATCAAAAGTATTCTTGTTTTTAACTTTCAATTTTCATCTGTAGTTGAAAAGCCCTTTGTACAAACAACATAAACTCCAAAAACCCTTTCTGCGCCGGCGAAGGCGGTGATTTCAGGTTCCGTCACTCTCTCTCCTCCTCTGTGAACTCAATTGTTCTCTCTATGTGTTTGTTGTTTCGTTCTTATTAACCATTTTCTGTTTCTAGTTTTTTACCTTTGGCATAAAGTTTAATATCGGTATCCCATACAACAACAACAACCCAGTAAAATATACCAGTGGGGTCTGGGGAGGGTAGAGTGTACACATACCTTACCCCTGCCCCAGAGGAGGTAGAAGGGGCTGTTTCTGGGAGACCCTCGGCTCAGACACAATAGATCTGTGACAACAAAACCCGAAAAATTATATCAGCAACGTGATAGACAGCAAACAAATGGAAAAACAGTAACAAATGTCGGTATCCCATATACTTCGGAAAAATATGAATAATTGATCTGCTTTGGCTATTGTTTTTCGTGTGTTTACTTGTACCTTATTATGTAGAATTATTGCTGGGTTGTTTGGGGCTTTAGCGAAGGCTTATAATAATGAGAATTAGGGCTACAGAGAGGTGAATGAGTTGTAGATTAGATTTCTATCTGACAAAGCTGAAATTTTAACATTGAACTTGATAAAATGAGGTCGCATCTTTTGAATACTTTTACTGAATAATAAACTAATAATTACTCATCAAGTTTGTTTTATATGGGTTGCTCTTTTCAATTCTGCAATGCGATTGAGCTTTGTGCGTTACTGATATCCTCATAATGTGTGTGTGCGCGTGTGTGGGAGAATAGTTACAAAGTTGCAGTCCACATTTGAACTGAAATTGTTTAAAGCTATTTGTTTTTGTTTTGAGTTTTTGACACGGTAGTAAAAGGATGTTGGTGTATCAACTGTGTTTCTTATGATGTAGCTATTCTTATATAATTCGTATCTGGCATGCCAGATGAGTCTGACGGCAGATTCTCCGGTGCACTCATCAAGCAGCGATGATTTTGCAGCATTTCTCGATGCAGAGTTGGACTCTGCTTCTGATGTATCACCTGACCAAGACGAAGTAGAAAATGAAGAAGCAGAGGGAGAGGAGGAGGTGGAAGATGAGGAAGAGCAAGATGAAGGCGGCAGCGATGGTGATGATCATGATGATAGTGGCTCAGATTCTAGCAGGTATTATAAGATTCTGTGTGCAGCTTGTATTTGTTAGTTCATCTAAGATAAAGCTTTTGGGATAAACATGAAAAAGAGCGCGGATAGAAGAAGAAAATTACAAAAGGGTTTTGCTGATTGTCACCAACTACTGTTAGTTCTGCTGAAATTGTTGATCTTTTATTGCTAAATTTACTATTACTTTTTAAAGTCTTAACATTGCGGTTTGATTGTTTATGCTTAAACTACATGTTCCATTTCCTCATAGATATCTACTTTGATTATCATAGGATAAAGAAGCGCAAAGCTGAGGTTTTGGAAGATGCAGTTTATCCACAAAGTTCAGCATCTCGTGGAGAACCAGCAGAAACTTCAGGTCAGGCTGTAGAAGCTGTAGAAGAGTCATTCAATCTTCTGATAGACTGTTTAGCATTTTATCCGCACATTAAACAAATCTGTTTAGCATTTTATCAAGATCGAGTTGAATGATTTGATGTTCTGGTGTTGTAGAGATATTATAACACCTTACAATAATTTATTGTAATTCATATCAGCACCTACTTAGGTCTAGAGGTATACTTGAGCGAAGCTCAGTCTTGTTTTGGCGCTGATGCTCGACTCTAAATGCAAAATGAGCTTCAAACAAAGCTCAAGCTTTGATTATGGATTAACGCTCGAGCTCAAGTGCAAGCCTGCCTTGAAATCCAAATGAGCTCATAATAATTTCGAGTTTGAGCTTTTATTCGAGTGTATAATAAATGAATAATACCATTTCATGGCCCTGAAATATGGTTTGGAAATTGCTGATAGAGAAGGTCATCTGAGATGGTTTGTCTGTATTGTACATAGACTTCTAAATACACTAGCTTTGTATGTGTGACAGTATGTTGATTGATGAGGATATAAAGGTGTATAGTAGACCTAAAGTCACGTGGAGAGAAGTTGTCTCAAGATTTACAATCTCCTAGCATCAATGTGTCTTAGCTAAGGTCAGAGATGCACAAAGTAAAGTATCCACATAGGCGATACCTATGAGTGGGGTTAATGCTTAGTCGTTATCATTGCACTTACATTAGGTTTAGTGTTGGTTGTAGTATTGTATATGCATGCAGAAGTAAGTGTTAGTTTTAAAGAATCTCTAGATCCAAAGAAGTCCTCATTTGCTCTTATACTGTATTAAAAAACGAATTGGACCTCTAGTTAATTGATTGATTTTTATATGCGTGTTCTTTTGCATTTTGTAGTATTAGAGATTTAGTACATATTTCTATCTTGTTGAGGTTCTTCAACTGATGCCTATCACTTGGAAGGAATTTTTTGTAGTTGGAAGGGGAGGAGAACTCTAAGGAACAAACAGAAAATTGTCAAATGCTATTCCTCTAGATGTCCCATGGGTTGGATAGAGAGGAACAGTGAATGCTTTGAAGGAAATAAAGAGCCTCTATGCAGCTTGAAATAGGAGTGTCTTCATCTTTTGGTTATTTGGTTTAAATGTTTTACGTGACATAGATAACTCTAAAAGACCGGAAGGTGAAGGTAATTCTTAAGAAAGAGAAAGTTAACAGAATGTTGTAGAATGCTATCCCTTTGTATGTCCCATGGTTGGAGAGAGAGAGGAGCAGTCAATGCTTCAAAAGAAATAAACAGCCTCTATGCACCTTGAGATATGCTTGTCTTCAGCTTTTGAATATTTTGTTTAAATGATTTACATGTCATGGAAAACTTGATTATTTTGTCAGCTTCCATACAGCTAACATCGAAGAACTTAGGTAATACCTTTTCCATGTAAATGACAGCTATGGCTTCCTTGACACTAAGACGTTGATGCTTCTTTGAGCTTTCATTCTTTGGGGAGGGACTTGAAAATGGCAAATTAGTTTCCCTGACAAAAGATCAGGAAATAGGGAAAGAAATATTTTTAGGATGAAATTAATTAATAGGCTGCAGCTTCTTGCATGTAGTTATAAGTTCTTCGACTCTTTCCTTTCCAGTCATTGACGTGCTCCTCCCGTGTAAAGTACGTATGTGGTTTTGTGTGATAAACCTGACATGTCCCTGTTTGCAGGAGCATCTTTGGCTCTGGATATATGCTCACATCCTGGTGTCATGGGAGGGATGTGTATACGGTGTGGGCAGAAGGTGGAAAATGAATCGGGTGTGGCTTTTGGATACATACACAAGGTTATTCTTCATGATTCAATAGTCACTACAATACACTTGTATATGCATATGTTCTTTTTGGGCTGGGTTGGGCGTGGGGAGGGTTGAGAGGAATGGAAGGCACTATATGATGTGCTGGGGACAGCTATTTCTAGTAAACTTTCTGCATCTTTACTGGATTCTATATTTAATTTTGCAGAACTTGAGGCTTGCAGATGAGGAAGTTGCTCGATTGCGTAACAAGGACCTGAAGAACTTATTACGCCATAAAAAGCTGTACTTGGTTCTTGATTTAGACCACACACTTCTAAACTCAACTAGACTTGCAGATATTTCAGCAGAAGAATTATACTTGAAGGACCAACGAGAAGTTCTGCCTGGTATGCTACTCTTACTGGTTATATGCTAGTCGCTTTATATTTTCGATGCTTATATCTTGCTCTTGAAAGTGATGAAAATCTGTTCTACTTGCACAAGGAAGCTAGGGAAGCAAAATAAGACAATGTTGTCCAACAGGTTATACCGGTACTGCCTAGGTCTCCTAGCCTGAAATCCGTTAGAGATATTGGTAGTTGGAGGGAAACATGCAGCGGGATGAAGTACTGCTAGGATCTCTATGATGTAGCTTGAATGGGATTTTATGGTATATGTATATTATGTGACTACTAGTTTAATGAACTAGATAGAGAAGGAAGCTATACAGAAAATACGAGGTAATGTAAACTACATAGTTAAGAAAATCTGTGTTATTGGAGTTGGTAGCTGTCCCTCTGATCTGATTTACTGCACTAATTTCTGTCATCCATCCTCAATCTACTACTAGCATCTTATTCCTTTAATTTGATCTCCAAGGTTTGAAAGGGATCTGATAGCATGTATGTGTCTCTGTGACTACATTACTCTTTGATTCGTTCATATAATACCTAAACAGAAGTGATTAGATTAAAGTCCAATTTAGTGTGTCATTATTAGCAAAGCTGAACAGGTTTTGTGTATTCGTGCAGTTTGCACAAGATAGATAGCTCATTCGCTTTCCATTGCGACTAGATGCATCTGTGCTTTAGCCATTTATACGAGCAATTAGGGTGCATCTAGTTCATGATGTTACAATATGTTAGATTCCTTCTGGCCTGGAGAAAGTTGTTTGTCGGAGCAATTTAGTGCTGGACATCATTCCTAAATGTGTTCTGTGGTGTCTCTGTTTGGAGAGAAATAGAAGATTGTTTGACGTCAGTAGGTCTCAGGCACATTTTAATCTTCTTGCTTGGTGCATGGAATATGTAACTTCTTTACATACCGACCTGCAATTTTCTCAGAGATTGCTGATTCTGAAGATAAGAGAAATTCTTTCCCAACCTAGCGAGCATTTTTATGAGGGGGGAGGGGGAAAGGGAGGGAGGGGGAAGGGATTACACTATTTTATATGATGTGGTATATGTTTTTGCAGAGTTAATGTTTACTAGTGTCTTGTAATGATGCAGACGCCTGGGCTAGGAAAAGAATGTTTAGCAGGCACTCTCATTAGAAAGTATAATGGATATACCATGCTGATGTTCTGATTGCAACTGATGTTCCCTTTCTGGGACTTCTAACATAAGGGTCATCTGAATATTGCTGTTTGATAACCTGGCCTGTAACTCTAGAGCTTTGTAAGCTCATCACTTTGTTAATTCTTTGTGGTAATCTTTGTCGTTGTGTACTTTAAGTTTTGTCTTTTCTTAAGCTAGTTTGTTTAGACCTCATATATGGTAAGGACTTTTTTTGTCCTTCTTTCTTGTTGTTTGGTTGTGATAGTTATTTTGCAGGTATCTGTTCTGCACTGTTTTATGATGTTTTTGCCAACTTGTGATGCACAGATGCTTTGAGAAGCAACCTTTTCAAATTGGATTGGATACACATGATGACAAAGTTGAGGCCATTTGTCCACACCTTCCTGAAAGAAGCCAGTAGTTTATTCGAGATGTACATTTACACGATGGGTGAACGTCCTTATGCATTGGAAATGGCAAGTTTACTTGACCCTGGAGGTATATACTTCCATTCTAGAGTGATTGCTCAAGGAGACTGCACCCAGAGGCATCAAAAGGGTCTTGATGTTGTTTTGGGTCAAGAAAGTGCTGTCCTGATCCTTGATGATACTGAAGCGGTAAGCATGTGAGCAACTCTCTAGGAGTATCATGTTCCCTCCACGAAGAATGAAAGAATTTTTTTGGTGGTTAGGAGATTGCTAATCCCATTCAGATAGTTCTTATTCCTTATAGTAATTTTCCTTCTCAAAGAAAAAGAATGCTAATACCATTGAAGGCATATTACATACAATCAAAGGGAGAGTTAATTGGATTAAATTTAAGTTCCTGCCACCCTAATTCCATGACAGCTTCCTTTTTCATGTATTGCTATTCTGACAGTTTGGATTTGTTTTGGAGTTTAACTTATCATCTGCATGGAACTTCGTTGAGCCTGATTGTTATCTACGGTTCTTTTTTAGTGTTTGTGCCATGCGTTCACACTTGTAGTTCCCTTTTCTTTAATGATTGATAAGCATGTTCAGGTTGCTTTTGATTACCACTTTTTTGCTGGCACTTTGCTGGGGATGGAGAAAACACAGGAGTTGCTGTTGACGTACTGAAAGCAAGTTTTGAATAATGGAATGAAACAATTTGCTGCTCTTGCCTGAAATTAATAAATTGGACCGTTTCTCACTTTGCGTGTTATCCATGTGCTGAGTTCTATCATTTCAACACTGTTGTACGTCCCTGAAGTGGCTGCCTGCAATTAATAATTATGTGCAAGTTGCTGCTCCACTGGCTTTCCATTGTATCTCTTGTCAGATACTCCTTGGAACTTTTTAATATCTACAAACCAGTTTCTTGTTCTACATGTTCATTACATATCTTAATGTCTTAAGACTCTTAGTCAGTTCTCTATGAATTATAGTTGTGCTAATAGCTGTCATTAAATTCTTTTGCTTTAACTCCCATTTCTGTTCCCAAATGCAAGTGCTGATTTTTTTTTGAAACTGGGGTCTGTTTGTGCTGAAATTCATAAAAGCAGTAGTGTGCTGTAATCTTTTGCTCCCAGAAACTCTTTTAATTCAGGCCTTCTTATTATAAACCTTTTGCCTCCAGAACGGTAGAACAATTTCCGTTGTTTATTACTCCCTATTAGATCAAAGTATTAGTTATTTTTCTTATGTTTTTATTTATGGGTACTTCCTTTAGATGTTGCCGATAGTTGGTTTGAGTTCTCCTAGTTTGCTTTTCTTTTTCCAAAGCTAAATGCTTTTGTTTGTATTGTATGACTTCTTAAACTTATATCTGGTCCCAACTGCATGAATTTCTGTAAGACCTGCTCTGTTTCTAAAGCTCTCTGAGTAATCTCATTTGAGCGAAGACTATTATCAAGTTCCATATTTTTCTAAATTCTAATTTTTAATTAGAGAAATGAGTTGTTTTTTGGGGGAACTGAAACACGTGTTGTTTTAGGTATGGGGAAAGCACAAGGAGAACCTAATACTGATGGAGCGATATCATTTCTTTACCTCAAGTTGTCGACAATTTGGTTTAAAATGTAAATCACTGTCTGAAACGAAAAGTGATGAAAATGAAGCTGAGGGAGCGCTTGCCTCTGTTTTAAAAGTACTGCAACAGATCCACAGTCTGTTCTTCGACCCGGTATGTTTTTTGCTATTCCTCCCCCAAAATTAACTCATACTTTCTGTTTTTGTTGCCTCAAATTCTGTCCAGTTTATTGTAACGAACCCTAACATAATTAACTAGTTCTTTTATTTTAAGGAAACCGAATTTTATGCTAGAAAACGTTCATACTTCAAAACTAATTCTACAATTACGGACCCACTTCATTTGAATACTATAAAACTTCAGTTCTTACCTAAGTAATCATGTAATGGGACATCTATATTGGCTCGAAGGGGTTAACACTTACTAATTTTGTTACTTTTGATTGTAGCTGCCTTCCATTGTTGAGGCTTTTTTTCTTTTTTCTTTTTCCAGGAACACAGGAACAATATTATGGAGCGAGATGTTAGGCAGGTAAAATTCTTGACAAACAGTTCAATTTATAGGCTACTTTTAGTTTAGTACTCCTTCCGTCCTAATAAAAGACATTACTACTCTTTTCTGCCCATTCCAAAAACCTAATCCCTCCTAAAAGATTCTTCTCCACAATTAAAATTAAGATAAACCAAAAAGGTAAAGGGTCAAATATATCCCTAACTATGAGACAAGGTTTAAATATACCCCTCGTTATACTTTGGGTCCATATATATGCCCCTGCCGTCATACTACTGATTTAAATATACCCCTCTTCCGTTAAGTTTGTCCCAAGTGGACATCAAATCCTACGTGGCACTGATCTTTGATGAGGTGGATGCCACATGGCATGTCACCTCATCGCCCCTGACCCATTTTACCCTCCCTTTAAATGTAGAAACTCAATTTAGTCTCCTCCTTCAAAGAAAATGATAAATGTGACAGTTTTGATAACATGAAATACCTTTGTTCTTTTTCTGCCATATTAACTGCAAAATTCAAAGATCAGGAGAGTTACACAACATAACTGAAACACCAACGTGAAAAGACGAACAAATTTCACGTTACAATATAATTTAGTTGCTTGTCCTTAAGGCCAAGGTATTGCATTTTGTTTGTAAGAAAAACAAAGTAGCAGAAAACAAGGAACATCCTAATAGAAACAAGCAAAGCCAGTCGAAGGTATTGTTCATAAGCTAGCTCAGTTCATTTCTGGGTAAGACATGTCCAAAAGTCAATTGCAAAGCCCTCAAGCAAATGTTTTTCACCTAGTAATACTATTAGCTATCTGGTTAATAATTGTGAGCAGCTTGCTTTAAGGTTGTATTTGTCCAAAAACTCATCCCACTACTTTTTTAGTGGGAGGGAAAGAAAATTTTAGTGGTGGAAAAACAAATAGAGGGTAGGGGTAAAATGGGTTAGGGGAGCTGAGGTGGCATGCCATGTGGCATCCACCTCATCAAATATTAGTTCCACGTAAGATTTGATGTCCACTTTGGACAAACTTAAACGGAAGAGGGGTATATTTGAACCAATAGTATGACGGAAGGGGTATATTTGGACCTAAAGTATAATGAGGGGTATATTTAAACCTTTTTTCAAAGTACAGGGGTATACTTGGCCTGTTTCCGAACCAAAAATCCAGTTTTCACATTACTAAATACTCTTCTGAATCACTTATCCCAACTAAAAAAGAAAAGGAAGAAACTCTGCTGAATTATTTTCGACCAAATTCAATGTTCTGTCAAAAATTTTACGCTTAGTAAGTGATTGCAAAGTTGGTTAAGGAAACATGAATTTTAGAAGATTTGTGATAAAACAGATTCCGACTAATGTGAATTTATGCATTCGGCAATGAAATCTGAATTACTATGTCTATGTGGTGAAGAAAGTTTGTTTTAGGGAACATAGTTTTTATTCCAAACTCTAAAAGTCCTGTTCGAATAGCCTAAGCGTGGATATGATTTTGTTTGCCAAATGTCTAAAGAATTTATTTTGGGGGCACTAGTGTAGTCTAATAAGAATCTGTTGGCATTTGTACAGGTGCTGAAACAAGTTCGGAAGGAAATACTGAAGGGTTGTAAAATCGTCTTCACCCGGGTATTTCCTACACAATTCCAAGCAGAAAATCACCACTTGTGGAAATTGACTGAGCAATTAGGAGCCACATGCTCCACAGAAGTCGATCAATCGGTGACACATGTGGTATCCATGGATGCTGGAACTGACAAATCGCGTTGGGCGGTGAAGGAGAAGAAATATTTGGTCCATCCAAGATGGATTGAAGCTGCTAATTATTTATGGCGAAAGCCGCCTGAAGAGAACTTCCCAGTCAGTTCATAACAATTTGCTAACCTTAGTTTTGAATAGGGAATATAGTGATTGTAAATTGTAGTAGAATTCTTTCAGGTTTATTTCACTACCAAAATCATTCGATTATGACAAAAAATAGTTCACGGGGCATCAAACCAAAATCGGAACAGGTTAAGCATATTCAGGAGAAAAGGTGGATGAATTTGATGCTGGATTATCTTTATCAGAGCTTTCTTTGAATATAGTCTAGACATAGGATCTTGCTTTCCTGTACTAGGTTTCTTGTTAGGTTTTATGTTGTTCGAAAAGGCCCAACGGATCACCATAGGATAGAACCCTTGCGACCTGCTCCCTCTGACTTGGGACTCACTACCCGCTCTCCTTTTGAATTGAAGGGAGAGCAGAGTTTATTTCCGTAAACTGATGTAAGTTCTGCAATCATGTCACTTATGAGATAATTACTTATAGGTTAATTATACAATCAGGTAAAAGATGATTACACATAAAATTATGCAGTAAGCATTGAATGGTAATGATAAAAACGATATAATCTGTTATTGTAAGTTAAACTTCCAGCATATGATTGTGTGTGTGTGTGTGTGTGTGGGGGGG
>ML397846.1:0-53852 GCA_005239525.1 Nicotiana knightiana | reverse complement strand
TCAATCTATCAAAGAATCTTCTAAATTTCTCTTACGAAATCTGATATTTATTGCTACTGTTTTTCTTCATTACTTTATTTATACAGTATTACCATTACTTGTCTTGATGAACCGATGATTGTGACATGCAATGAGACAACGCAGCAAACAGACATCGATTCAGATGAAGACGACATACTTGACGAGATTTTCAAGGAAGTTGAGAACTTTGAGAACAGACCTAAGTTCAACCTGGACGAGACTGAAAGCATCAACCTGGGAGACTCAGAAAACATCAAGAAGATACTAAGAAAGATGATAGAAAGTCACAAGTAGTGGCACGAGAGGTTATCATTCGCCTTACTGGGATATCGCACCATAGTCCGCACATCAACCGGGGAAACTCCCTATATGCTAGCCTACGGTACAGAGGCTGTTATTTCTGCAGAAGTCAAAATTCCATCATTGAGAATTATACAAGAAGCTGAGCTGAGAAACGCAGAATGAGTAAAGGGCCGTTATGAGCAGCTAGCCCTCATAGTTCAGCCAGCCACGACACGAGAAGCAGTAAGAGGCGTCCACCTAGCAAACTGGGATAGAATTTATAGGACCCTCAAAATTCCACAGCATGAGAGGTTGCAATATCTTAAGCCGTGTCATGTCGTCGGTTCATCTAAAAATATTTTAGATTATATATTATACTTTTACAAAATCATGCATATTTATCGATACAGCTTGTTTAGCGAGCGCTACCCCAATGATGCAAACAATATCATCGTGATCAAGTAGACGAGTCAAGTAAAGTCAACGGGAATGCGAACTAACCTTCCCCCTTTACAGAACTCACAATTTCTCTTTGGATGCAGGCACAAAAGAGCGCCCAGAGCGTAGAGTCCTCCAGAAGGACATACATCGATCAAAAGTCACTTCTCAAAACCCTTCGCATACGGCGATATTTAATTTCAGCACAAACTACGCTTCATTATTTGTGACACTCGCAGCTAGGGTACTTAGGTGTGAGCACTGCCTGGGATCTTCTGAGATCCTTAGGACCTCTGACACACCTGGGTTATAAATGGTCATGGCATATGGCATTGTTGGATCTAAGGATTTGGTCCTACTGTTAGGTTCCATATATTAACTTCTTAATTTTTCTTATTTATTTTTTTGTAATTTATGCAATGCTGGTCTGTAATAATTAATTATAAAAATACGGTTATGGGTTGGATAGTGAAATGGGTGGGGTTTTGCATGCTTAGTATAATTACGGGTAGAAACCATGCTATAAGTTTTTTTTTTGTATATGTGTGCAATAGCCACCATGCTTAGGAATACTTGCCATGCATGCATTAGAGAACATTTTTTAGGCTCGTTTATCTCAGCATCTTTGCCATACTCATGCTTCACTTAGAAATCATGTTCGTAGTTAAATAACTAAAAATGGTTGTTACGTTACTGTCTCTGCATCTTCACGATCATCATGTCTAGAAATCCTGGTTTAGGTTAAAAACATTAGTCATGAATATTTGCATTAGAGATCATGTTACCTTAGGAATTCATTCTCATCATGCTCATATTACCTATGCCAAACTCATGTGTTAACGACATACTGCTATTTGCATAAAAAACCATGTGCTAGGTTCAGCAACTTAACTACGCTTCTGTATTTCTTGTTTCCAGTCAAAAGATGTGTAATAAATAAATTCCGCCCTAAGAAAATAATAGATTCTGATTTTTGAAAACATTGTGTGCATTTAGAAAAGCATGGGTAGGTTTGCATTATTCTACATGCCTTTAGATATCCTATTTTGTAGGACACTGAATTCACATTAGTTTAAATACTCACCTTTTTTACCACGATTTTGTCTAAACAGGATAACTGGAGTTTTTTTTAACCCGCCTAGGCAAGCCTTAGGCATTAAGTTTATTAAAACTTGAAAAACTGTCTCTTTGTATTGTTTGGCTAATTACAGATCAGAATTCATAGTCTAAAACTGTTAAAAAGATCTCTTCTGAAACTCATTAATCAGACTACCCCATTATTGTATTATCACCTAGACATCCTGCTTTAGGTTATAAAATTCAAAGACCTCTTTATGTTTGAGTCGTGCTAATTACGTGTATTAATTTGTGGAGGGATTCATGAGCCTCATATCTGCTCCGGTGTGTCCCCTATACTTGCAGTCCTAAATGTTTTATTTGTCGCTTAGAAATTGTCCTTTAAACCTAGGGGTTCTGCCTAGTACCTACCCTTTAGGATAGTAGTCCTAACCTCCTCCAGGACTGATAAGATGGGACGGGTAATAGCACGCAACAGAATCCATGACCAACACACGCTTTAATTACCTTCATGGGGTGGGAAGGGTAGAATATTGAGATGATGACCGGTGTGCTAATACCACGTGTAGCCCCTCTTCGAGGAGTGATTACCGTGTATTGCATTGATGTGATCCGTGTTACTTTAAACCTAGGACATTTTCTCTAATGCTTACTTTTAATTACTTTTCCAAAGTTTCAATGAAACTCCAACACTTGTTTGAAATCCCCTCTTATCCGAACCTTGCTTGTTATTTGTTTATTGTTTGAATTCACGAAAATCATTTGGCTGGTACCCACAGTTGTGGATCCTGAGGGTTGCCTAACACCTTCCCCTTGGGATAACTTCAAGCCCTTACCCAATCTCTGGTAATGCACACTAGTTCATGAGTTAACTACTCAAGGTGTCCTAACGCATCATAAAATCGTTAGGTGGCGACTCTTCTTTTAAACTTCTTCCTTCAAAAGGAGTTTGTCCAAAATGTCAAGAACCCGATCTCCGCACCTAAGTCTTTTGGGGGCGAGAAAAGAAAGGGGGCGCGACAGCATGGCGACTCTGATGGGGATTATAAGCTTTTACCATTTCAAGTTGTTTCGTGAATTTATGCCTTTATTTTTAAATACTTGCACCCTTTCATTTTCCCTCAAAGTCCATGAAGTCAACCTTCAAATTGATCAAAACCCCACACCTCCACAAAATACCCCAAGACAGCAAAACCATCACACTACTCCCCCAAAGAACCAAAACCTCCCGACACAGTATAATGCTTTCCACACCTCAAATAACACCCCATTGCTCATCTCAGAACCTCAAAATCCCACAAAAGACCATTTCCACACCTATAACAATCCCATCTATGTGGAAACCATGACCCACTCCACTCCACCTATCCTACAGGCATCCGAGTTTGACGAAAAGGATTTACTCATCAGGAACCTACCCGAAGATCTTAAGAAACTGACCAGCCGAGTTTAGGGTGTTGAAGGGACCAAAGGGATCGAAGTATTGAATTATGAAGACCTTTGTATCCAACTTGATGTCGAACTGCCTGAAGGGTACAAACCTCCAAAGTTCAAAATCTTTGACGGTACTAGTGATCCGAGAGTCCATTTGAGTACCTATTGCGACAAATTGGTCGGCGTGGGAAAGGATGAAAGAATCCGCATGAAGCTGTTCATGAGGAGTTTGAAGGGAGATGCACTATCTTGGTACATCAGCCAAGACCCGAAGAAATGGTCAGACTGGGTAAGCATGGCGTCTGATTTCATGGACAGGTTTAGATTCAGCATAGAGAATGCACCAGATGTGTTCTACATTCAGAATTTGAAGAAGACGCCTACAGAAACCTTTCACGAGTATGCTACTCGCTGGAGGTCCGAAGCCACTAAAGTCGGACCTTCTTTTGAAGAAGAATACATGAACAAGTTCTTTGTCCGGGCTTAGGACCCGCAGTATTATGACTAGTTAATGATGGATGAGGGCAGCAAGTTTTCTGACATCATCAAATTGGGTGGGCGGATTGAAGAAGGTATTAAAAGTGGTATGGTTACAAATTTTGAATCCTTGCAAGCCATTAACAATGCCCTACAGTCCGGTGGTGTGTCTAAGAAGAGAGATGTGGAAGCCGTAATGGTTGCACGAAGAACCAAGTCCCCACTCAAGTATTAAACCTATCTGACACCTCCACTCACATATCATCCCTCACCAAATTACCAAGCACCCTTACCAAATTACCAAGCACCCTTACCAAATTACCAAGCTCCATCGCCAAATTACCAATCTCCACCACCTTCTTACCAAACTCCACCACCCACATATCAACCTACTTCGCCCAAATATCCACGACCTGCTCCTATCTACCACACTTATAATTCCCATCCATCTCATTACCAATCCCCTCCTGCACTTCAAAATTTCCCTAGACCTCGTCCCAATTTTGATCGACGTCCTCCAAAGCAATATACCGCCATAGCCAAGCCTATTGAACAGCTATATGAATAACTCAAAGCCACTGGCTATGTTACACCTATCCCTGTTGCCACCCTGAGAATCCCTCTTAGTGGATTAACCCAAACAAATCCTGTGCATACCAGTCCAGCATGAAAGGGCACACCATCGAAGAATTTCTCTCTCTAAAGGACAAAATACAGGCTCTCATCGACAACAAGATTATTGTGGCAAAAGACCCCGCTCCAAACGTTCGCGACAATCCTCTGCCAGACCATAAGGGTAGAGGCATCCATATGATTGAAATAGAAGATGATTGGGATCCCGAGGAGTCAATCGGGTTGACCGCAGAAGGCGATGACCCAAAATAATCTGTAGTCACTCTCAAACCGATCATAGTCCAGATTCAGCCATCTGAGGTGAATATGTCTATGCCATTTGAGTTTGAAGCAATGCCACCGGCAAAATCACCAGTGCCAATTGAAGTTGAGTATGTATCTCCAGCAAATACACCAGCTTCGTTCGAATTCGCAAACTTGCCACCCCGAACACACGTTCCGTTTGAAGTAAATATGGCTGTAACAATTTCGGTGGAAATGTCAACTACGCCACCCTTCTATTCAAACGCTATTCCTTGGGACTACGCAGCCGAGGCAAGGAGGAAAAGCAAGGCCAGGTCTGAGTAAGCTGTCACAGCACATGGTATGACGAGAACTGGTAGGGTCTACACCTCTGAGCATCTGGCCGAGTTGAGCAAGCAGGCCGCCAACCGACCTCCCTTTATCGAAACAGGTCCCGATGACCTTTGGAGAAAGATACAGGCGAAGGAGTATTTAGTCATTGACCAGCCGAACAAGACACCGGCACAAATATCCATCCTCTCTCTGCTGCAGAATTTCGAAACACACAGAAGTGCTTTGATGAAAGTGTTGAATTAAGCATATGTGCCAAACAACATCACTAAAGGGGAAATGGCCAATATGGTAGGCCAGGTACTGGAGAGTCATAAAATCACTTTTGATGAGGATAAAATACCACCTGAAGGATTGGGCACAACAACGCGCTGCACATCACCGTGCATTGCGAGGATCATTTCATAATAAGAATCTTGATCTATGGAGGTTCCAGTCTTAACATATGTCCGCTAATAACAGTCAAGAAATTGGGTAAAGGGCTACACGAGATAAAGGATGGGGCGATCAATGTGAAAGCTTTTGATGGTTCTCAGAGGTCCACCATGGGAGAGATCAGTCTATGTCTACAGATGGGGCCGACTTGGTTGGAAGTGGATTTCCAGGTGATAGATGTTCCGGCATCCTACATCCTGTTGTTGGGACGACCTTGGATTCATGCTGCTGGGGCCATAGCATCAACACTACATCTGACTGTAAAATTCGAATGGAACCACTAAGAGGTGATTATTCATGGTGACGGTAGTAACCCCATTTATAGTTGTCAAACTATTCCGATGATTGATGAGAAAAGAAAGATAGGCGGAGGAACCTACCACCATATTGAACGGGTCAATGCTATCGACAAGAACAAATGGTGGGATAGCAAGATCGAGGCGTCTTGAACTGGAGAGGGTATAAGCCAGGCAAAGGGCTCGATAAAAACCTCCAAGGGATCACGAAGCCTATAAAGCTCAAGGAACATAGTACCACTTTCAGTCTGGGGTATGAGTACACCTGGCAGGAATTCAATGACTGGTCGCCACCTTGGCGAAGTCCCTATTACCCTTTGGAACAGCCGATACCTCATCTTGAGCAGACTTTCAAGCAAGCTGACACTATCTACGGTTCAGATAAAGAAGAAGCAGTTGTAGCAATGAGGAGCTTGTTTCTATAGAATGATGATATGGATAGTTGTGTTATCCTCGAGGGGGAGGGGGAGGAAGGCCCTTCCATACATACTGTGATCAAGGGGGCATATCTCAAGAACTGGTCTATCAAGACAACCAAAGCCCGACGAGCCTCGGGGTAGCAAGGCTAAAACAAGCATTATTTACTGTTTTATTTACTAAATGATTTTCCTGCATTTGTTTTTAATTTCTGCAAGAAAAATCTTCAATGTTCAAAACAGTTATTCAATCTATCAAAGAATCTTCTAAATTTCTCTTACGAAATCTGATATTTATTGCTACTGTTTTTCTTCATTACTTTATTTATACAGTATTACCATTACTTGTCTTGATGAACCGATGATTGTGACATGCAATGAGACAACGCAGCAAACAGACATCGATTCAGATGAAGACGACATACTTGACGAGATTTTCAAGGAAGTTGAGAACTTTGAGAACAGACCTAAGTTCAACCTGGACGAGACTGAAAGCATCAACCTGGGAGACTCAGAAAACATCAAGAAGATACTAAGAAAGATGATAGAAAGTCACAAGTAGTGGCACGAGAGGTTATCATTCGCCTTACTGGGATATCGCACCATAGTCCGCACATCAACTGGGGAAACTCCCTAGATGCTAGCCTACAGTACAGAGGCTGTTATTTCTGCTGAAGTCAAAATTCCATCATTGAGAATTATACAAGAAGCTGAGCTCAGCAACGCAGAATGAGTAAAGGGCCGTTATGAGCAGCTAACCCTCATAGTTCAGCCAGCCGCGACACGAGCAGCAGTCAGAGGCGTCCACCTAGCAAACTGGAACAGAATTTTGAGGACCCTCAAAAGTCCACAGCATGAGAGGTTGCAATGTCTCAAACCGTGTCATGTCGTCGGTTCATCTAAAACTATTTTAAATTATATATTATACTTTTACAAAATCATGCATATTTATCGAAATAGCTTGTTTAGTGAGCGCTACCCCAATGATGCGATCAATATCATCGTGATCAAGTAGACGAGTCAAGTAAAGTCAACGGGAATGCGAACTAACCTTCCCCCCTTTACAGAACTCACAATTTCTCTTTGGATGCAGGCACAAAAGAGCGCCCAGAGCGTAGAGTCCTCCAGAAGGACATACGTCGATCAAAAGAAACTTCTCAAAACCCTTCGCATACGGCGATATTTAATTTCAGCACAAACTACGCTTCATTATTTGTGACACTCGCAGCAACCACTTCGCCGCAATTTATCATCAGCTATGAACTCTTACCTGCATTTTATTTCCTGCATAAGGCTCCCATTCTGCCTTCCGAGACTAAACGATGTCAAAAGGCTACTATTCTGCCGTCCGAGCTTAAGCTCTGCCTCCATCTGCATTTTATTTCCTGCATAAGGCTACCATTCTACCTTCCGAGGTTAAGCTCTACCTCCATCTGCATTTTATTTCCTGCATAAGGCTCCCATTCTGCCTTCCGAGGTTAAGCTCTACCTCCATCTGCATTTTATTTCCGGCATAAGGCTACCATTCTACCTTCCGAGGTTAAGCTCTACCTCCATCTGTATTTTATTTCCTGCGTAAGGCTACTATTCTGCCTTCCGAGACTAAACGCTGTCTCCATTTTCCCTTTATTTCCCGCATTGCATAAGGCTACTATTATGCCTTCCGAGACTAAACATTGTCTCCATTTGTCTTTTGTTTCCCGCATTGCATAAGGCTACTATTCTGCCTTCCGAGGTTAAGCTTTACCTCCATCTGCATCTTTATTTCCCGCATTGCATAAGGCTACCATTCTGCCTTCCGAGGTTAAGCGTTGTCTCCATTTGCATCTTTATTTCCCGCATTGCATAAGGCTACTATTCTGCATTCCGAGCTTAAGCTCTACCTCCATCTGCATTTTATTTCTTGCATAAGGCTACCATTCTGCCTTCCGGGGCTAAACGCTACTTCTCATTTACCTTTTAAAGCAATCATCGTCTCTGTCATTATCTACTTTGTTTCTTTCTGGACTAGGCTCTGCCCTTTTAATTCACAAGACTAAGATCTGTCTTGTCAGCATCATACTATTGCATTTCTCATGGGCTGAAATATCGCCAACCTATCCAAAGGCGTCATCGTTCAGAGGCACCATCTTCATGGCCCGAGAACATCATTTCATGGGTCGCGGATCCCTTTTTATTACTCTACAAATCATTATCCAAAGGCGTCATCGTTCAGAGGCACCATCTTTATGGACCGAGAACATCATTTCATGGCCCGCAGATCCCTTTTTATCACCCTGCATATCATTATTCAAAGGCATCATGGTTTGGAGGCACCATCCTCATGGACGTAGAACATCATGTCATAGCCTACGAATCCCGCATCAAGCGATTCATGGCCCAGGACATCATGGTATAAGGATGTCATCCTCAACCGTCCAAAGACAACATTCATACTCCAATGGGAATCTGCATCATGTTTAAATTACGCACAATCTATGCTTGCTATTCGTTTGCAGGAAATCCGGCTAAGAACATCCAGGCAGGCAGGAGCGGACCGCTCCAGTTCTCCTAACTACCCGACATACCCTTTTTTGCTCACCTTACCTTGCACCTTGCGTCCGTCCTTGTGAGACTTCACCGGTATACTTCGCCGGTGACTCATGAACTACATACGGCATGATTCATGTACAACCAAGGATATGTAAGTAGCTCAGAAGCCAGGGTGCGGCCTAAATCTTTCATAATATTTCCCTCCGGTCAAAATAGGCCATCATATCTTTACCCGACAAGTCTTTCATCTATTTCAGGTAAAGAGGAGCAGCTGTTGATACCCAAGTTTTCCTCAAATTATTTTAAATTTTCCTATATACCTTCAAAATCAGTTTTATAACAATTGTTATTTATCTATAACTTTTCCCACATTTTTATTAATTTACCCAGTGGTTTGTCTCTAATAATTGATAATAAATTGTATTACAAATAATTTCAAAACATTTTGTGATTTAATATATCATTTTTGGTCTTATTAAGACCAAATTTATTTCACAAACTAGCCAAATTGGCACCATTTGACTATAATTGCAATATCTTTTCAATTATAGCCTAATTACTTATTTCTATGTTAATTTTTCTCAACAATTAGTCATTTATATTTTTAATACTAATTAATCATTTTAGCTTAATCTACTAAGCAGAAATTTCATTTTTTATAATTATTAGCCATTTTTATAAAATATTTATCTACTTCTAATTGGGTATTTAACTTATAGCCATTTTTTAATTTTAGTCTTATTTACCCAAACCCACAGCCCAACCAAATTGACCCAACAACCCAAGGCCCAAACCCTAAACACCCGACCCAACCCCCGTACTAGATCTGAACCGTTGATCATACGAGATCAACGGTCCAGATTCAAGTTACCATAATTAATTCGACCAACCCCCCCCCCCCCAATCGACCCCTTATTTTCCCAAAAACCTATTTTTCTCTATCCATCATTGTTACTCTCTAGCTCTCTCTAGAAGCTTCCTTGGTTTCTCTCCTCTGATGGGTTCTGGTCACCTTCTCCGGCGGTTCTCTCACCAGAAGATATGGTTCTTCACTACCTCTTGGTTACCTACCCACTTTGCACCGGTCCAGTGATGCTCCGATGCTCTCAGGCGAACCTGGAGCGGTCCAACTCATCTCCCATGGTCACATGCCACTTCTGGCCTCCCCGGCCATTTGAGTAAGGATTACAACCTGTTCCAGCTTAGGCCGGTGCCATATTTGAGGTTATTCCTACATCTCTGGGTTCCACGAAACCTAACCCTATGTTTTTTGATTTATTCTAGATCTACTTTAGATCAATAGTATTACGAAGCTTTTTATATGTTTTTCTCTTAAAACTTTCATCTTTAAATGATCTTTCAATTTTAAAACTAGGGTTCCACAAACCCCTTTCAAAAATCGATTTTTTCTTTTACTTCGGCTTTAATGTCACTCTATGCTTTTCTTTGTTAATACATTTTAATTCAAAGCTTCTTACTGAAAACCCCAATTTTTATGGTTTCAATCCATCTTGTTCGCTATGTTTAGCCAATCTGTGTACTTCTTCTACACTCTCTATGTGCTCTATGTTTCTTACTCTAATTCATGGTTAGGGATCCTGAATCTCTACTATTCCTCTCGCTTAGGGTTTCTCTGAACTTTGGTGCTGATTATTGTTTAATAGATCTGATTATTGATTTGATGGTTGTTCATCTGGTACCCTCTACTGACTCTGTGTATCTCTTTGCATAGTTGTGATATGTTTCCTCGAACCTATGATTTTGCATGTTTTGTACTGATTTTTCGAATGGTTTCCCTTGATTGTGGGATACTTTCCTTGATTCTGCCTGATTTCCTGTGATTTCAATTACAGACGAGATTCCCTCGACTAATTTTCAGAATTAAATTCATAATTTGCTTTGTGAATATGCTATTTGTTTTTTTAGTATGTACTTTCCTTAATTATGTGTTGTGAACCTGGTCTTTATCACATACTCCATGCTTCTACTACCCCCGTTATAGTAAGATCACTCTGGTTGATTCCTTTCCCTGATTTAACTCTGATTGGCCCGTTTGAACTTGACTCCTTAATTAAAGGGAGTCCAGGCCTTTAATTGATACTGATTGGTTATTATTTCCATAATTAGATTAGACTAACTACTCCTTACCTTATTTTCTTTACTTGTTTTCAGAATTATAAACACCCTACTCTCTTTAGCATAAGACACCAAGAGATACACAAACACACACAGACAGCACTCTTAACTTACTCTGAACTCTCACTTGCTTTGCTGCATATTCTCTCTTGTTCCTCTAGCTACTCATTCGGCTAAAAGCCAAGACTGAGAAACTTATTCTTCTCTATTGCTCTGCATACCACTTTCCTATTGCTCTACTTCTCTGCACCTTGTTGTTCTATTCTTACTCCTAACTGGTATGTTTCTAGTTTAAGTTTATAGCACCCAACTCAACATGTTTATGTTTGTATTGAGGTTCTACTTATGGTTCTGCTATTTTCCTTGCAGCTAGTGTACTGGCTCTGTCCATGTGACCTTTCTTTCATTCTATGTTTAGCATGTCTGCTTGTCTATGTGATTCCACTTTCCCTTTAGTCTAACATGTCTATTGCTTTTCCTTATGTGTTCCCATCATGATTCTGCCTGATTCCCAACACTATGAGCATGTACCCCCTAATACTTAGTTATTATGTAAATCCTAATCCTGGACCTAATATGTGACTCTGTTTGACACCCCTTCAATCAAATGTTATTAGATTCCTTGCATGAACATTATATGATAACTAGGTTGTGATTGTTTAAACCCTATAGCACTAGCCTGAGGACTATTTGTGTGTAAGTCTGCTTCTACTATGTGACTTATTTGTCCCCAGTTTCCCCTATCCCTGTTTGTGTTTGCGTCCTAAACCATGTATGTTCTGAGTTGCTGATTGTCATGTTTCTTTCTTCTTCAAACCAGTTTTCATAAAACAAACTCTCATGAAGCTATTTTCAAAATAGTTATTTCAAAAGCTACTTTTCAAACTCAACCCTTTTTAACTATAGGCACATCTCACTACTCTTAGTTCTAAGTTCAGGCCCCCTACGTGTGAGCACTGCCTTGGGGACCATTTGAGTACCCATTGAACTCTAACATACAAGGTTGGCATTCCACACTACACTTACTCATTCCTGGCTAGGGTACTTGGGTGTGAGCACTGCCTGGGATCCTCTGAGATCCTTAAGAACTCTGACACATGTGGGTTATAAAGGGTCATGGCATATGGCATTGTTGGATCTAAGGATTTGGGCCTACTGTTAGGTTCCCTATAGTAACTTCTTAATTTTTCTTATTTATTTTTTTTGTAATTTATGCAATGTTGGTCTGTAATAATTAATTATAAAAAGACGGTTATGGGCTGGGTAGTGAAATGTGTGGGGTTATGCATGCCTAGTACAATTACGGGTAGAAACCATATTTTACGATTTATTTTTGTATATGTGTGTGATACCCACCATGCTTAGGAATCTTGTCATGCATGCATTAGAGAACATGTTTTAGGCCCATTTATCTAAGAATCTTTGCCATACTCATGCCTCACTTAGAAATCCTATTCGTAGTTAAATAGCTAAAAATGGTTGTTATGTTACTATCTCTGCATCTTCACAATCACCATGTCTAGAAATCCTATTTTAGGTTAAAAATATTAGTCGTCAATATTTGCATTAGAGATCGTGTTACCTTAGGAATTCATTCTCAGCATGCTCATATTATCTATGTCAAACTCATGTGTTAAGGACATACTGCTATTTGCATTAGAAACCATGTGTTAGGTTCAGCAACTTAACTACGCTTATGTATTTCCTGTTTCCAGTCAAAAGATGTGTAATAAATAAATTTCTCCCTAAGAAAATAATAGATTCTGATTTCTGGAAATGTTGTGTGCATTTAGAAAAGCATGCGTACGTTTCCATTATTCTACATGCATTTAGATATCTTGTTTTGTAGGACACTGCATTCATATTAGTTTAAATACTCACCTCTTTTACCACGATTAAGTCTAAACAGGATAACTGGAGTTTCTTTTAACCCGCCTAGGCAAGCCTTAGGCATTAAGTTTATTAAAACTAGAAAAACTGTCTCTTTGTATTATTTGGCTAATTACATATCAGAATTCATAGTCTAAAACTGTTAAAAAGATCTCTTCTAAAACTCAGTAATCAGACTGCCCCATTATTGTATTCTCACCTAGACATCCTGCTTTAGGTTCTAAAATTCAAAGACCTCTTTTTTTTTGAGTCGTGCTAATTATGTGTATTAATTTGTGGAGGGATTCATGAGCCTCATATCTGCTCCTGTGTGTCCCCTATACTTTCAATCCTAAATATTTTATTTGTCGCTTAGAATTTTTCCTTTAAACCTAGGGGTTCTTCCTAGTACCTACCCTTTAGGATAGTAGTCCTAACCTCCTCCAGGACTGATAAGATGGGACATGTAATAGCACACAACAGAATCCCTGACCAACACATGCTTTAATTACCTTCACGGGGTGGGAAGGGTAGAATATAGAGATGATGACCAGTGCGCTAATACCACGTGTAGCCCCTCTTCGAGGAGTGATTACCGAGTATTGCATTGATGTGATCCGTATTACTTTAAACCTAGGACATTTTATCAAATATTTACTTTTAATTTCTTTTCCAAACTTTCAATAAAACTCCAACACTTGTTTGAAATCCCTTCTTATGTGAACCTTGCTTGTTACTTTCTTATTTTCTGAATTCACGAAACCTTTTGGCTGGGACCCACAGTTGTGGATCCTGAGGGGTGCCTAACACCTTGCCCTTGGGATAACTTCAAGACCTTACCCAATCTCTGGTAATGCACACTAGTTCATGAGTTAACTAGTCAAGGTGCCCTAGCGCACCATAAAATCGTTAGGTGGCGACTCTTTTTTTAAACTTCTTCCTTCAAAAGGAGTTTGTCCAAAATGTCAAGAACCCGATCTCTGCACCTAAGTCTTTTGGGGGCGAGGAAAGAAAGGGGGCGCGGCAACTACCTCCTCTCTCAATTGTCTGCAATCCTCGGTCCGGTGCCCATGTGTACCATGATACGTACACATCAATTTGGGATTCCTCTGAGTAGGGTCAGTTTGTATGGGTTTAGGGCATCTTGTATATTTAATCTTTCCAATGGCTGAAACGGTCCCCAAGGCATCGATGCTAAAATTTCACTCTGATAATCGAGGTGCCTCCGCCGGTCTTGAGTGCCTATCGAACCCGGTCTTACTCATGAGTCCCCGAGAATTCTGTCATCGATCATTCCGAGGTACATTACGCCTCGAACTGTTACTTTGCTCTTCGACATATGGCCGATACTTATCTTTGTTCGGACTTATATCCTTGTCTGCGTCTCTCGAATCTTTTGTTGCCAACCTGCTTGGATAAATCGAACCCGAGGGGGCTACTGGTCGTCCTCGCCCTTGATCTTTGACTGATATTAGTTATGCACATCCGCCCAAGTCACGGCGGGGTACTCAATCAAGTTTTGTTTAACTATCTTGACGCTATCGAGCTCTGCTCATTAAGCCCCTAAGTGAAAGCATGAACAGCCTAGTTATCGGAGACTGGTGGTAACTCTATTCGTTCCATTTGAAACTGGGCTAAGAGCTCCCTTAACATCTCGTTGTTCCTTTGTTTAATTTTGAAGACGTTCGATTTCCTTGTTGCGATTTTTATAGCTCCAGCATGTGCTTTCACAAATGAATCCGCCAACATGTCGAATGAATCGATAGAGGTCGGGGGCAGGTTGTGGTACCAAATCATCGCACCTTTGGACAAAGTTTCTCCAATTTTTTTCAGTAGAACTGACTCGAACTCATCGTCCTCCAAGTCGTTTCCCTTTATACCACAAATATATGTAGTGATGTGTTCGTTGGGGTCGGTGATCCCGTTGTCTTTGGGTATGTCCGACATGCGAAATGTCTTTGGAATAGGCTTCGGGGACGCACTCGGGGGGAAAGGTTTTTGCACATACTTTTTAGAATCCAGTCCTTTCAAAATCGGTGGCGGCCCCGATATTTGGTCGACCCTCGAGTTGTACGTTTCCAGCTTTTTATCATTATCCTCGATTATTTTCTCTCCTGACTCGATCCTCTTTGTGAGTTCTTCGAGCATTTTCATGATTGTGGGGTCAGCCCCCGATCCATTATTACTCGACCTCTTCGGGATTGGTTAAGCACGGTGAGTAGTTTCCGGTCCCACCACGCTCGGAGTCTTTTGCTGACTTTGCAACTGAGCGATAGCAATCTGTTGCGCTCGTAACATTTTGAAACATGGAAGCTGACCTCTCCATCTCCTCGACCATGTGTTCTTTGGCCACTAGGTTGAACCTCTCTGCGTACGCTTCCTCCGACGTAGTGCCTAAGTCGAGGTTTAAAGCAATGTGTGAACCAACATTGACTGGGTAAGGAACTGGCACTACCCTAGGGTTAAGTGGTGGTACACCGGCCCCTGAAGCTGCTACATTATCATTTTCTCCATGGAATCTGAGACCGTCATTACCATGTACTGGGTTAGGAACTGGGACTACCCTAGGGTTAAGTGGTGGTACACCGGCCCTTGAAGCTGCTACATTATCATTTTCTCCATGGAATCCGAGACCGTCATTACCATGTACTAGGGTGCATGCTGAGTTCGACAGGTTTTAGTCTGAAAATAAAGAATATTTGACAAGAACAAGTCTGAAAAACAACGAGTGTTATCAAAAACCAGTAGTGAAATAATCACTATTATCTTTAGCCCCACGGTGGGCGCCAAACTTTTTACCTCAAAAATACGAGTAACAATTAAATTTGATTTGTGGTGTTAAAGATACGTGATCTAGTTCAATACCAATTAATAAGGAAGTAATATAAGGTGTAAATGAAAGGAATAAATAAACCAAACCAGTATTACTTAAGCAGTAGCGACCTCGAGCTCGGTGACCTCGGGGTGAATTAAGAACGATAAAGCAATAATAAAGATTAAAGGACAACTGTGATGAACAATGAGTGAAAAGTAGAGAGTATATTCTTTGCCAATGATTAAATGATCTTTACAAATGAGTGGGGTCCCTTTATATAAGAGGGAAACCCTGAATAAGGTACCTTTTTATTTACAGTAAAGAATATTATAGGGATAGCTGTATAACCGCCTAGTATGGATTTGTACTAATTCGTACAAATCTTATTCCGAAATTTACGCCATGATCTTGGGGACGTAGCGAGAATCTTGTCCTTCCGTAACAGACTCACAACAGTACTATTTTTGTATTGATCGTACTCGGCTCTGATGATCTTCGGCACTTAGGTCTACGGGCCTCTTATTTTTCCTTCCAGCCGAGCTTGATCTTTATCGAACCTCAACACTCGATGTGACCTCTCAAGCCTACAAAATCGAAGCATATTGACCTTGTATAATTTTAAACTATTTTCATGTTAAAAAGATTTTAATCTCTTTCTTTTATTATCAATAACTTGTTCTTAAGTAAAGACGTACACTCCCCCTATTCCAGTTTATGTGAACCTATTTCTTATTTGGTCCGTTAAAAAAATGATCCCATTCTAAATTTGCAAAAAATATAATTCATAACTTCCAACTCTACCGTCAATGAGAAGGTTTTATAGCAACACAAATACCATGTCATGCTTAACACCACAATTTTCAAAAGAATTATAGTCACACAAATATTATGACTTATTTAGAACCGTACGTAAGTTTTAAAAGAACTTTATTTTTTCCTTAAACTTTATCTCAGTCAATTAGATTCACATAAATTGAAAAGGAGAAAGTATTTGGTACGGTATATTTTAGACCACAAGCTCTAAGAGTACATTTTGTATATGTTTTCTTTAACTTCTCGCGCCTTCTTGTAGTTTTAACTTACTCATAGGCTACGGTAGACCTCCTTCAGAGACATTTTGGTCTACATACATGGCTAAGCGCTACAGCTGGATGCTTTTTGTCTTTGTTTTTCTTACGTCCAGTCAATTTTAGACATAAGCAAACAAGCACGTAGAACTAAGTTAAAGGGAAGTGAAAGAGTATAACAAATTACTGGTAAAACGATAAAAAGTTTAAAAAAAAATAGAGCGCGGAGATATCTCAAATTTGAAAATCTCCAAAATGCAGCTTTTAAATCAAACCAACAGTTGAGAGAAGAATACTTTCTGAGAAGAATGCCTGACTAAGGCCTTAGCTATATTTAAATTCGTGAAACTGTTGGGACAAATGCCTAGGTAAATCACAAGTTCGGTAAAACGAAAGGAAAAAAATTATTGCAAGTGCAAAATGGAATCATATAACCCTTATTTTTTTCTCGTATATATATATAAGTATATATAGAGAGAAGTGTTTACTTCACCAATATTACAAATTCAGTATTATTCTTCAGAAAAATATTTTCCCTTTTCTATACATGCACTATATATATCGAATGTGAAGACTGCAAAAATGAAGTAAAGTAAACCTCATTTGGATTTTCAAGGCCTGAAAATATTTCCAAAGTTTGACAAGCTGAAAAGGTTCCTATCATTAGCATTCGCGTGATGATTACTTGGATCTTGTGCTGCTAATATTTCTGGTTCCGGTTCTGGTTCTAGTCCTCCCGTTGATGAATGACTTGTATTTATAGGAATATCATTATTAGTAAATACCATATGATCATCATGAGAATTAGACCACGCCATCCCTTCTGATGAGACTCCCAATTCTTCACAAGGCAATGGAGGCAGCAGCATATAATTTCCTAATTCGTTGTTAATAATATTACCATTCATGTTCATGTTTGTATAGTGAAGATCGTCGTTATGATTCATAACATGCTGCATTGTTTGCTGCTTCTCATCAATCCCGCTAAAGTAGACACCATCTCCATCGCATAATCGCGTTTCTTGACCTAAATCACTAGCAAACTCCATGTTTATCATGTCTGAAAACACGAATGATGGACCGACGACGACTGCTTGATGATGATTATTAGGCAATAATTCAGGAAGTTCAAGGTTCTGGTGATGGTCCTCGGGTTGTGGTTTTGAGGAATTATTCAAGAAATTTGCATAGACTAAAGCAAGATCAATACTTGGACCATGATGATCACCACCTTGTGCTAAGGAAGTGGTGGATTGATCAATATTATTAGAGGGATTATGTAAACCATTAATCCCACGACCCAAATTTCTTGAAATAAGGCCATGATGATGATCTGTTGAACGAATTGAAGAAGACGACGACTTACCTCGTCTGCTCTTCCTGCAGCCACCACCAACGGGAACATTCCTCAAAGAACCACCTTTAGTCCAATACCTTCTACAACCTTTGCAAAAGTACCTAGGCTGCGTCAAACTATAGTTGTTGTAGTAACAAAACTTGGTATTGATGGAACCACAGCGAGGACATGTTGGAGCCATCTCAACGTTCGTTTTCCATATCTCTCTTTCCATTTAATTATTTATAACACAAGATTATTATTCTTGCATAGGAGGAAGAATTGAAGCTTCTGCTTCTTCAAGATCTTCCTCTCCCCTTCTGAATAGCATCTCCTTTTTAGCCTACAAATGAAGTGAAAAATCTTGACCATAATTAAGAGTCTTTATATTTTCTTGAATTATGTATTATTGGTATTTATTATTATTATTATTATAGGAAATCGCATTGGAATTGTGAGTGAAGCGTTCCCGGGCCATTAAGGACGACGAGGAAGACTTATATACAATACCGGCGGCGAAGAAGGGGGTGTCGGTGTTTGTGACACGTGGAGTTACGAGACTGGTTGGGTAGGGAGCAAAGTTCTCGAGAACGTCAAGTACATACATGACTTTCAGGGACAGACAGGTTGGGGTTAAAAAATTAAAATAGTTTAAGTGTTTATGAATAGTTATAATGTACAAATGTACAGCAAATAAACAGAGCTTTGAGTTTGTAAAGCTCACTTTGATTTGGTAATGCTGGGAATTTAACTTGTTCACTAGTTAATCGGCATATAAATTAAAGAGTTTATGTTATATGTACTAACAAAATAAAAAAATCTTTAGTTTAACGTATTATTTATAAGATTATTAAGATAATTAATTAGTAGCTACTTGGTATATCTAACAAATAATCTGCTGTGATATGTTAAAACTGCACCGGAAGAATCTCTAACTTGAATGCTAAATTCAAAAGAAAACCTTAATAGAACGGTTTTGTGGATATCTCCATTCGAGAAGTTTCATCTATTATATTTCCAGTTTCATGAGCTAGTAAATAAAGTTTTAAGCGAAAGTTAAATTGGTAGGTAGAATAAGTTAAAGATGGTCAAGTAAATATATCGATTTCTCAATTAGTACTCCCCCGTTTCAATGTATGTGAACCTCTTTGAATACGTATGAAGTTTAAAAAAAATAAGATGACTTTTGGAATTTGTGATCCTAAACAAGTCAAAAAAGGGTCTAGAGTATTTATGTGATTATAAAAGCTTCTTACTAAGAGTAGAATTTATAAGTTTAAGTTAAATTGTTACCAAATTTTAAAAGGGGTCTTTTTTTTGAGGAATCAAAAAGGAAATAGGTTTACATAAACTGTGATGTTTTATATTTCAATACCACACAAGAGGGGGGGGGGGGGGGGGGGATTTGTGTGGTGTTCAATTTTGCGTGCACAGATTATAGAAGGACCTGGTTCTTCTATGTGTTCCTGATACTACTGTTGTGGAATAATAAGTACAGAAATTAAAGAACACAAGTATTTTTACGTGGAAAACACCTGGCTCAAAAGGTGAAAAAACCACGACCTACTTCCCAGTAGAAATTTTTCCAAACTCTTCACTAAATTATTGAGCCAAAAACTACATTTACAAAAACTCATTTGTAGACCTAGGACTAACTCTAATCCCTAGCAGCAAACAGTCTCTAACTGTTGTGACAACTTCAAGCTAATTCTAACTTGAATACACTGAGTACCTATTAGAAATGCTTCTAGATAAAGCTGAAAGGTACAATATGAAAACACCTACTACAATTGAACTAGAATAAAAGATAGACACTTGGAACTAGTTCTTCTATCTGGTTCAAGTAGCTTCAGGTTGGCACACATGAATCTCACACGAATTGCTTGCATTGCTATTTTGCTCTCAATTCACGTTTAACTTATACTTTGGTGCGTGCCTGTAAAATGAGAACATCCTGCAATATATAGAGTTTTTAGTAACGAAATAACTAGAGTTCTAATGTTACTCTTCCTTGGTGGAAGAGTTCTAGTTAATCTCAACTCCTAACTCCTTCCTTATCTTTGATAATGTTCACTTTGAGTAAGGAGCCCTTCTCCATATAAATAAAACAATCTTTTCGATCAAGAGATATTTATTATGCAAGATTACGTTTATCTCCTACATGTGCATCTCACGTGCTTGAATCTGCCCGTGTCTATGTATACCAGTGATGAACCTGGTTCATGCCTACGTTCCTTTTATCAATCTTCACAATTATCCTTTACTTGGGCCAACAAATTGGAATAGAGAGAGTAAGAGTTTAGTTTGCCCATCGAAATCCATAAACAGATTTTAAGACGAAATTTATAAAAACTACTTCTAAAAATATCTCGTAACGAGTTTTAGAGAAGAAGTAAGAATTTGTTGCAAAAGATCAACTTATTACAACAGCTTGGTCTCGAAGGTTTGCAGCTGGACTTTCTTCTATTTCTTCTTTTTTTTCAAAACAATAAAACTGCTGTAGTGAAAAAATCAATGTTTCTTGGAAAAGAAACCCTCGTTAAATCCTACTTGATTTTCCTTTTCAGATATCTTGGGAATTGCTTAGTGCATGTTGAAGTGAATGTTCATCATTTTGATGTTCTCATTCTGTTGCTGCCATCAATGTCCAACTCAAGTACATGCTGGTTAGTTAGTGAACATCTAGTTGAGCAATCCCCCAACCCCTTACTTCCTTTATTTTTTTCTCTTTTAATGAGTTTTGAAATTATAGTCATAGGGGTGCACATACCAATATTCGGAGTATATAGAGGGGGAACATGGTTTTGTGCTCATCTATTTAACATTCTTCTTCTTTAGTAGCCAAACTTGATAGCCTAATTGGTCAAGCTGGAAAAATTACAAGAAATACTTTTTTTTAAAAGTGTTTTTGTAAAATTATTTTTCGTTGAAAAATAGTTAATGTTTGATTAAATAATTTGAAAAACACTTCTAAATAATAATTAGTATTTGGCTAAACTTTTCAAAAATATTTCTAAGTGTATTTTTCTCAAAAGTGTTTATGGGAAGAAGTTACTTTTTTCCGCTTCTCCAAAACTGTTTATGTTTTTACTCAAAAGTATTTTTTTTTTCTTTTAAATACTTGGCCAAACACTTTAACTTTGAAAAAGAACACATTAAAAAAAATATTTCAATTTGAAAAATATTTGCCAAACCGACTATTATAGTTTAAGTTTATATTGAATATACATTTAATTTTGTACTTTGGACTAATGATGATCAAATTTGAAATATTACAAAAAATGGAATATTTGAGCACCCTCTCGCCTCCGGTCCAACCACACGCTAGCCAAATTACTTGTAGGAATTGGCACCGATGATTCTTCTGACAGTAAAGTGGGAGATAAAACAATAATATTAAAATAAAAGAAATTCGAGAAATAGGAACTTATAAGCTAAAGTGTAATTGTACCCGCACTCGTGTGGTGGATGATAGCTTAGATAAGAGGGCTTCTCAGGAATGTCACTGCAGCTGCAGCTAAATGGGCGGCTAAATTAAATAAATAAGTTTGAACCTCAAAGTGGGTACTTTGTCTTGGATCATGGGCTTCTTGGATCATGCACCATTCCCTGTCTCCAATGCTTCGATATAATAATATATTGGTTTATTTTAATATAACAACTACTACTAATGATCCACTTATCTTGAAACTACAATTTTCTCAAAACTAGAAGCAATATCTAAGTGATGTAATCTCCAAGCAATTATTCCAAGTTATTTCCAATATCTAAACATGTCGAGCAACAACAATGCTATCAGTTGAAATTTTTTGGGATATAAGTTTTGAGGCAGTAGTTATTTTAAGCTTAAGGAGGATCGCAAATTCATCCAAATCGCCTATAAATTTTACCATTAATAATTCCAAGCGTATTTTGATAATTGATAACTAGTATACCATTAATCACAGAGAGTACCATGAATTATGATCAAGCGAGTACAACATAAGGAGGAGGATCTCAAATTCTGAGCGTTTTAATTATACTGTACCTTGATTCTTTATGGTTCTTTAATTTGTAGACACTAATAATGTTAATAATTTTTATACTATCCGTTCAATTTAATTAGTTGTAATATAGTGTATGCTTTACTCTACATGTAACTAGTATACGCCCAACCGGTCGTTTTGTATTAGAATTCTATTCCCCTATTTGAGTCTTTCTAAAGGTGTGTTTGATGATTTATGACTTGTGAGGATGAGTGGTTTGGTTTCCAAGAGGTCTGGGAGTGATCTGAAACACTTAGTTCCTAACTAAAAGCTTAAGATTAGAAGAGTTGATCAAAGTTAGCGTAATAAGTTAACGACCCTGGATTGGTGATTTGAATGTTCAAAGAGGTTCATATGATGATTTGGACTTGTACGTATATTTGGTTGGGATCTTGGGTGGCCCGGGATTAATTCGGGCGTTCTAGTTGAAAGTTAGAATTTGAACTTAAAGAAGTTTGAGATTTTTGGTTTGATGCTTGAGTATTGGTTTTGATGTTTTTTTTTAGTATTTTGAGCTCTTGGATAAGCTTGTATAGGGCATAGGGACTAGTCGGGATGACTAGACGGGATCCTAGGGGCTCGGATGAGTTCCGTGGTGGTTTCAGATCATTTTGAGCTAAGTTGGAATTGCTGGTTTTCTATTGTTAGTGCTATGAATCACAAACGCCTGGCTTAGGTTGCGATTGCATATAAGGAGTGTCACGCCCCGAGTTCGGGAAGCGCGACCAGCACTCAACTGAGATAACCCGGCTGAGCAAGCGTGTACAATACCTTCTACCCGAACTTACTCATGAATAACAATAAAATCCAATTTATTAATTAGGCAGGGAGGAGGATCAAGTAAACACCAACACCAATTCATTATCAGCAGTTACATCATTTATAAGTTTCCAAAATACATATTTTTTCATGGTTTAATGTGGAATGCGTGATACAATTACAACATTACTAGTTTGAGTTTTCCCACACCAACATATCACCCACACTATGTCTACGGAGCCGCTAGTAGATACAAAAGAGTACGGTGATAGTGCCGGCAACAAGGCTCCGGCTATACCTCAAAATACAGTAGTACACACGAAACAAAAGATGCACAACCCCGGAATGAGATGGGGCTCACCAAGTCAGCTGGGAAGATTGAGTACCACTATCACTGGTCGATATCCTTCGCTGTGGAACAACCTGCAGCACTCTCGGAAAAAGGGACGTTAGTACATGTCGAATAGTAATAGTATGAAAACCAAACACCTAATCACGAACTTGGAAATACAGCATAAATATGATGAATCAGGGTGACAATAGAATAACATAGATAGCCGTTAAAGCCAAAGAAGATTTATCAAGAGTTGTCATTAATTTTAATAAATCTTAAGATGAGAACCTCTATAACCATCTTTACACAAAGTGGTCGCGCCGCCTCACCCAAATGTATGCGGGTGGAGGTGCAATATCGATACCAATACCTACACAAAGCGGCCCTGCCGCCTCACCCCATTATGTGCGGGTGGAGGTGTAACAACAATACCAATACCTATACAGAGCGGCCCTGCTGCTTCTCCCCAAGATGTGCGGGTGGAGGTGTAACAACAATACCAATACCTACACAGAGCAGCCCTTCAGCCTCACCCCTATATGTGCGGGTAGAGGTGTAACAACAATACAAATACCTACATAGAGCGGCCCTGTCGCCTCACCCCAATATGTGCGGGTGAAGGTGTAACAACAATACCAATACATACACAAAGCGGCCCTACCACCTCACCCTAATATGTGCGGGTGGAGGTGTAACAACAATACCAATTACAATTTCTACACAATTTGGCATAACAATTTTCATATGTACACATGACTTGGAATTACAACATGTAACTGCAAAATCCATAGTTTGGGTCACATCCTTAATCAATAGCATAACATAACAAGAGCATTCAAACACGAATCGAACATATATTTTGTCACAAAGCTTATTCGAAATAATCGACTTATGATAAACATCACTAAATTTACAAGGGTCATGTGGTGTTCAATTCTTAAAGAAGAGTTTAACCATCATACCTCACTTGAGCTTCCTTAAACTCTAAAATGTTCCGAACTCTTAGCAACTTCGATCTATTTTAGAAATACGGAAAATTGAACCAAAAATTAGAAAGGTGATCATGGTTCTAGCTCATTTGAGCATTTTATCAAGCACTAGGTATGCATTAAGGTTTCAAGGCCCTTCTTATGGAGGATTCCACCACCCCACAACCCATTCTTTACTATTTTAGCTCTACAATCTCCGTACATCCCATGATCAATCATGCATCCAAAAAATAAACCACTCTTATACCCATAAAGTATCTTACTAATTTCCCATTTCTAGTTTGATTTCAAAATTAAGAGATAGGGTGTAGAATCATACCTCTAGCATGAAGACCTAGTGTGCTTCCCTTGTTAATTGTTCCAATATTTTGAGTAAGAATTGGGGAATAATTGATTGAGGAACTCTATTCCTCTCTAAAGCCTTTTCTCTATCTCAAACTATCAAGTTATCCCTTGAGAAATGGTCTATACAGTCTAAATAACCAAATGGGGTCGGGTTATAAAAACTAAAAAAATGAAGCCCCGAACACGAGCTGCGGTAGCATAATGCTTATGCTCTATCCGAAAATATTCCAAGCTGGATCTGTGATCGATGTGCAGCCCGTGAAATCATTTTGTGTTCCCATAATTGGCCGCGAAATGACATCAAAAAATGGTCCAAATGACTCCCTCACTCTGCGGCCATTCTGTAGCCCGCAGAGTGATTCTGAAGCCGCATAATGGGCCGTAAAAATGCCCTTTCCTGCGAAAAAATCTCTACTATCATCAACACATACGTCTACCTCAGCACTACGGAACCCCGGGTTTTCGAAAAAATTCTACGGGGCCTAAGGAGATTGTTTGCCAAAGGCCGTGATGGCGCCTAACGTGCTTGCTAGACAAGCCAACAATCAACTAGAATGATAGAAGCCAACTTTGAAGTTATTAACAAAGTTATGATATAAATAAGAAAGCAGAATAAATTTTAAAATAACACCATAAATACAAGAACCAAAGGATAAGGTCTCAACACGGCTATAATTGTCTCACAAAAGGGCCAAAACCCGGTATCATATTATTACGAACGTCTGACAAGAGTAAATTGTCTCATCCCTGACATAACCCAACTTGTCTCGCCACGTGCGCAACAATAAAGTAAATGTCCACCTTGTCTCGCCACACGTGCATAATAATATTCCCACCTTGTCTCGCCACATGCACAAACCCACATATCCCTCCTTATCACGCCGCATGCACAAATATCAATAGTAACAAAAGCACAGAAAACTCATGTGCGAACACCCCGACAATCCTCTTAACAATACATGTTTGACAAAAACATAACAATACAATATAAGGTCTTTCACCACATGTTCCCATATGCCATAACTTTCCGTCAAAACAAACTTCAATACCTCAACCACGTATAGCCCTCAGCTCAACAATACTGAGTACAACAACAACAACAATAACACGAGAGTACGAAAAGTAAATCAACACAAGGACTACAGAACACAAGGAAACAGAAGAAAAAGCTCACAATGAAAGACACAACATGTAATAATGGTTTCAACAAGAATAGCTCAACAAGGGGAGAAATAATGTATAACAATGATTAAGCATAAGTACAACTCGACAATAAGAGAGATAGCATGAATTAATGATTCCAAGTAAGGATACGTCAACAACGAAGGGGATAACTGTCACGATCCCAAACCTAAACCGGTCGTGATGGCGCCTATCGTGGAACTGGGCTAGCCAATAGTCACATAATTACAGTTTCTTTCTAAAATCCCAACCATTTTTCAAGAATTTCATAAAGTATATAAAATTTACTAAATCCGTTAGGCTAATAAACAGTTAAACAGTCTAACCAACCCCAAAACCCGGAGCCAACATGTCATGAGCATCTAAGAAAAATATGCCAAAAGGTATACTATTATAATACAAAACCTCCGAACGAATAGCTAGATACAACAAAAGAAGGGAAGACAGAGATGCTGCGGACGCTGAAAAACTACCTCTATATCCCGATCTCCGGCTCCGCACGGAATAGGTGGCTAACGCTCGATATCTGCACATGAATCTGCACACAGGGGTGCGAGGAGTAATGTGAGTACGCCAACTCAGTAGTAATGAAAATAAATCTAGTCTAAGCGGCAAGAAACACATAAAAATCAATATCATCAATTCACAATATGCACAACCTTTCTTTCCAACAGTATATACATAGATATATGAAATCATCATGCCTTAAAACCAACTTCAGAAAAATCCTTTGAAAAATGTGTTCTTCAACAATTTTAGAAATAAAAATAACCGAAAGATTTAGTGTAAAAATGAAATAAATCATAAGTAGCCCCTCGGGCAAAAACATGAATCATAAATCGCCCCTCAGGTAGGACATCACTCAGCACCTCATAGCCACTCAGTATCAGCCCCTCGGGCAACTGCACTCATGCCTCCCAATCACTCATCACTCGGCACTCAGTAGGTACATGCACTCACTAGGGTGTGTACAGACTCCGGAGGGGCACCTTCAGCCCAAGCGCTAATATTAAGCCACCTCATGGCATATCATATCCTCACAATCAGGCCCTCAGCCTCACTCTGTCAGAAACTCTCAAAAGCCCCTCGGGCGTATCAGTAAAACGGGGTACTCGACCCAAAACATCAATTTTAAATCTCAAAATAGTGTAAATCAGGCTGAGTTTCGAAAACAGTTAAGTGCAATATCACTGAGTGTAAATCATAAATCAACAATGAGGAAATAGCAGTAAAGAAGGCCCCCAAGGGGTCCAAACAAGTCGGCATGAGGCCCCAAACATGGCTTATAGCCCAAACATAACAATAGTCTTTAGAACACAATTTAAATATGATTTAGAGTAAATTACGCAACTCAATAGTTGCCATGGAGAGGACCAAGTCCAATCCAAAAATCAGTGCGCGCCACATACTCGTCATCTGACATGTGCACTATGCTAAAAACAATGAGAAATATGAGGTCCAGGGTTCCATACCTTCAGGACAAGATTTATAACCATTACTTACCTCTATTAGGCCACAATACAAGTCCGCGATTCCCTTGCCCCTCAAATTGGCTTCCGATTTCTCCGAATCTAACCAAAACCAGTTTAACATCATCAATATATGCTAAAGGAACACAACCCAATCGAAAACTATCAATTTATACAAAAATCTCGAAATTCGGCCAAACTCGAGCCCTGGGCCCACATCTCAAAATTCGATAAAATTTACATCACTAGAATCCTCGTCCTCCCACAATTCTATACATACCAAGAACACTAAAATCGGACTACAATTGCCCACTCAAATCCTCAAAAGAAAATTCCAAATTCCATGCACCTTCTTCCCGAAATTTGGGTTTAATTCCAACAATTTTCCGGTTTAATTACCTAGAAAATGACATATAAATGAGTTATGAAGTTGGAAACTTACCTCCAAGGCGAGCCCCCTTGATTTATTCTTCAAATCCTTCTCAATTAGCTTTCAACTCGTTCAAAATGGAGTAAATAAATCAGCTAATCTCGCAGAAATGGCCTTTAAAACATTCTGCCCACCCATTTATTTTCCTCAGTGCGATCGCGGCTCTAGCCACGCAATCGTGATGCACAGACCCGCCAACTCAATGTGTTCGCGTACAAACACACGCATTCGTATAGCTCAAACACCCATCCCCTTACGCGCCTCAGAACACCCTATGCGATCGCGGACCTCACCCACGCGATCGCACTGCACACAAGACCCACTCTACGCGTTCGCACTGCATAAAAACCCATGCTGCCCACAACAAGCCTATGCGATTGAATTCTTATCCACGCGATCGCGTAGAAGGACACCAGAACAGAACACCAGCAGAATTTGCAACTTCCAACATCCAAACTTGATCTGTTAACCTGTCAAAACACACCCGAGGCCCTCGGGACCTCAACCAAACACACCACCACAACGCATAACCTTATTCAAACTTAGTCGAGCCTTCGAAACACCAATAAAAATACGAAAACATCAAAATAATATCAAATTCAAGCCTATGAACTTTGAAACTTCTAAATTTCGCCAATGATGCCAAAACCAACCAAAACACATCCGATTGACCTAAAATTTTGCACACATATCCAAAATGACATTACAAGCCTGCTCTAACTGTCGAAATTCCATTCCGACCCTTATAGCCTATTCTCCACTGCTGACCGAAAATCCCCAAACTAACTTTCGCCAATTCAAGCCTAATTCTACACCGGACATCAAAAACTTCATTCCGAACACACTCCTATGTCCCAAATCACCTAACGAAGCTATCCGAGCCATAAAATCTGCATTCCGAGGTCGTTTACCAATAAGTCAACTCCCAGTTGACTTTTTCAACTATTAAGCTAATTTAAGAGGCTAAGTGCCTCTATTCTCACCACGACCACTCCGAACCCAAACCATCCGACCCAACACAACATAAACAGGATAAGCAATATATGATAAAGTAGAAATAGGGGAAACGGGGCTAATCTCACGAAACAACCGGCCGGGTTGTTACATCCTCCCCCTCTTAAATAAATGGTCGTCCTCGAACGGGTCTAGAAACATACCTGGAGTCTAGAATAGGTGAGGATATCTGTCCCGCATCTCCCGCTCGGTCTCCCAGGTGGCATCCTCCACCAGCTGCCCTCTCCACTAAACCTTCACTAAAGTTATATCCTTAAACCTTAGCTTTCTAACCTGTCGACCCAAAATAGCCACTGGCTCTACATCATATGAAATATCACCGTCGAGTTGAACTGTGTTGAAATCCAAAACATAAGACGGGTCAACATATTCTGGAGCATCGAAACATGGAACACCGGATGAATACTCGCCAAGCTGGGAGGCAAGGCAAGTCCATAAGCCACCTCCCCAATCCTCTGAAGAACCTAAAATGGCCTAATGAACCTAGGACTCAACTTTCCCCTCTTCCCGAACCACATAACACCCTTCATGGGTGACACCTTCAGCAACACCTTATCCCCAACCATGAAAGACACATCCCGGACCTTTCGGTCCACATAGCTCTTCTGCCTAGACTGCGCCATGTGAAGCCGCTCCTGAATCAACTTCACCATACCCAACACATCCTGAACCAGGTCTGTGCCCAATAGTCTAGCTTCCCCCGGCTCAAACCAACCAACCGGAGATCTGCACCTCCTGCCATATAAAGCCTCATACGGAGCCATCTGGATAATCAACTGGTAGCTGTTATTATATGCAAACTCTACGAGTGGAGGAAAACTGGTCCCATGAACCCCCAAAATCAATGACACAGGCACACAAACATATCCTCCAAAATTTGAATAGTACACTTCGACTGCCCGCCAGTATGAGGATGAAACGCTGTGCTCAACTCGACCTGAGTACCCAACTCTCTCTGTACGGCTCTTCAAAACTGAGATGTGAACTGAGTACCTCTGTCAGAAATGATAGAAACTGGAACCCCATGCAATCGGACAATCTCCGTGATATAAATCTCAGCTAATCGCTTTGAGGAATAAGTAGTACCAACATGAATGAAGTGCGCGAACTTGGTCAGCCGATCCACAATAACCCATATAGCGTCAAACCTCCTCAAAGTCCGTGGGAGTCCAACTACGAAGTCCACGGTGATTCGCTCCCACTTCCACTCCGGAATATCAAATCTCTGAAAAAATCCACCTGGTCTCTGGTGCTCATACTTGACCTGCTGACAGTTGAGACACCGAGCCACAAACTCAACAATATCTTTCCTCATTTGCCTCCACTAATAGTGCTGCCTCAAATCCTGATACATTTTTGCGTTACCCGGATGGATGGAATACCGCGGACTATGGACCTCAGCCAGAATTAAATCTCGAAGCCTATCTACATTGGGCACGGAAATCCGGCCCTGCATCCTCATGATCCCATCATCACCAATAACCACATCCCTGGCATCACCACGATGGAACCTGTCCTGAAGAACAAGAAAATGTGGATCATCATACTGGCGTGCTCTAATCTGATCATAAAGAGGAGACCTGGAGGCTACACAAGCCACTACCCGCGGAGGCACTGATAGATCCAATCTCACCAACTGACCTGCTAAAGCTTGAACATCAAGTGCGAATGGATGCTCTGCTGCTGGAAGGTAGGCTAGACTCCCCAAACTCTCTGCTCTGCGACTCAGGGCATCGGCCACTACATTGGCCTTCCCCCGATGATATAAAATAGTGAGATCATAATCCTTGAGAACCTCCAACCACCTCCTCTGATGCAAATTCAGATCCTTCTGGTTAAGCAGATGCTGCAAGCTATGGTGATCAGTGAAAATCTCACAATGCACTGCATATAAATAATGACGCCAAATCTTCAAGGCGTGAACAATAGCTGCTAGCTCAGATCGTTCACTGGATAATTCTTCTCGTGCACCTTCAACTATCTGGACGTGCAGGCAATCACCCTACCGTCCTGCATCAAAATTTCTCCAAGGCCAACTCTCGAGGCATCACAGTAAACTGTATAAGAACCTGAACCCGTAGGTAAAATCAATACCGGAGTTGTAGTCAAAGTTGATTTGAGCTTCTGAAAGCTCTCCTCACACTCCTCGTCCCATCTGAACTGAGCACCCTTCTGGGTCGGTCTAGTTATAGGTGCTGCAATAGATGAAAACCCCTAGATGAAACAACGATAATACCCTGCCTAACCAAGGAAACTGCGAATCTCAGTAACCGATGACCGTCTAGACCAACTCTGCACCGCCTCTACCTTCTTCGAATCAACCTGAATATCCTCACTGGACACCATGTACCCGAAGAATGCGACTGAATCAAGCCAGAACTCACACTTCGAAAATTTTGCATACAATCTCTTCTCCCTCAAGGTCTGAAGCATAACTCGCATATGCTGCTCATGATCCTCCCGACATCGATAATACACCAAGATATCGTCAATAAACACGATGAAGAAATAGTCCACATAAGGCCGAAATACACTATGCATCAAGTGCATAAAGGCTGCTGGGGCATTGGTCAGCCCAAATGACATAACCATGAACTCATAATGACCATATCTAGTCCTGAAAGTAGTCTTCGAAATGTCTGGCCCCCGAATCTTCAACTGATGATAGCCGGAACGCAAGTCAATCTTAGAAAATACTCTGGCACCCTGCAACTGATCAAACAAATCATCTATACAAGGCAAGGGATATCGATTCATCACCGTAACTCTTTTCAGCTGCCGATAATCAATACACATACGCATAGAACAATCCTTCTTCTTTACGAACAACACCGGTGCACCCCAAGGTGACACACTCGGCCGAATGAACCTCTTATCTAGGAGTTCCTGAAGCTGCTCCTTTAATTCCTTTAGCTCCGCTTCTGCTATACGATAAGGTGGGATAGAAATAGGCTAGGTGCCTGGCACCAGGCCATTACCAAAATCAATGTCCCTGTCAGGCGGCATGCCTGGCAGGTCTACAAGAAACACGTCCGGAAAGTCACGGACCACAGGATCCGAATCAATAGTGGGAGCCTCACCACTGATATCCCTTACAAAAGACAGATAATATAGACACCTCTTCTCAACCATGTGCTAAGCCTTCAGTTAGGAAATTACCCTGCTAGGCATATACTCTGAAGAACCTCTCCACTCAACCCTCGAACATTCGGGCATAACTAAGGTCACGGTCTTAGCGTGAAAATCAAGAACAACATGACACAGAGATAACCAATCCATGCCCAATATCACATCAAAATTCACCATGCTGAGTAATGGTAGGTCCACTCGGGTCTCCAGACCCCCAATAGATATCACACACGACTGATACACACGGTCCACAACAACAGTATCACCCACCGGAGTCGACACATGAACAGAGGCAACTAAAGACTCATAGGGCATATCCATAAAATGGGAAAAATATGAAGAAACATAGGAATATGTAGAACCAAGGTCAAATAAAGCCAAAGCATCTCGGCAACAGACTGAGAAAATACCTGCAATCACTGCATCAGAGGCCATAGAATTTGGCCTGGTTGGAAATGCATACATACGGGCCTGACCTCCACCTGCTCGACCTCCCCCTCTAGGGCGACCTCTGGCTGACTGACCACCACCCCTGGCTGCCTGGACGGGCAGTGAAGTAACTGGAGCTGAAGTCGAGGGCTGACCCCTCTACTGAGAAGAACCACCGGGACGACGGGGAAACTACCTCCATATGTGCCCAAACTATCCACACTCAAAACAACTCCCTGGAGCTGGAGGCAGAGACTAACAGAAACCCCTGGCACCAGAACGGCAACTGGAAGACTCATGCATAGAAAAACTCTGAACTGGTGGTGCTCGAGTTGCACTCTGAGCTAGGGGGCACCAAATGAAGTACGGCCTGGCTAAGAACCACGGGGACCATGCCCTCAAGATGCACCACTATAAGCTGGGTGGACTGGCTGAGGAAGCCTTAATGATCGGCATCTACCATGCTGAAACTGCCCCCTGTAGGGAGTACCACTAGAACTACCCGATCCACGAGGCCTATTGGCCTCCCTCTCCTCCCGCTCCTGGCGGTGAACCGACTCAATATCTCGAGCAATGTCAACAACCTGCTCGAATGTAGCATCTGATACTCTCTCCCGGGTCATAAATAGGCGGATCTGATAAGTGAGGCCATCCACAAACCTCCTAACCCTCTCCATATCAGTAGGGACCAACTCAGTCGCATGACGAGCCAACTCCGAGAACCGCATCTCATACTACGTCACTGATAGCTCTCCTTAACGCAGCTGCTTAAAAAGCCTGCGGTGCTCCTCCTTGTGAGACTGAGGTATATACTTCTCCAAAAAGATAGTGGAGAACTGCTGCCAGGTGAGGGGTGCTGAACTAACAGGCCTACGCCTCTCAAAAGACTCCCACCAAGTGAAAGCACCACCAGAAAACTGAAATGTAGCAAATGAGACCCCACTGGTCTCCAAAATCCCAGCAGTACGCAGCATCCTCTGGCACTTATCTAGAAAACCCTGGGCATCCTCGCCCTCAACATCACTGAATGTCGGAGGCTGTAATATGATAAATCTCTCCAGTCTACGTTGCTCGTTCTCTGGCATAGCCAGAACCACGAAGTCCCGAATTGCAGCAACTGGTTGGGCTGGAACTGCCCCCCGTATCATATGGCCCTGAGTACCATTATTAGGTGTCCGGGCAACTAGAGTCTGACTGCCTCCCCCGGCCTGCGAAGTAGTGGCAACGGCCTGAGCAAGGGTGGTACACACCGTCAAGATCAGGGCCAAGGTCTCCTGAAGACTTGGAATAACAATAGGCACTGCCAGTGCCTGAGCGTGTCCCGTTGGAGTATCTGTGGCGGGAATCTAACCCTGAACAGTAGGGGGATCAACTGGCAATGCCCTGCCTGCTGCACGTGCTGACCCCTATCTCTACCACGGCCTCGACCTCTCGCTGGTCTAGCTTGTGGGTGATCATCCTGATTGGTAGTGCGAGTCCTCACCATCTGTGAGAGAAGGAAGCAACAGAAGTTTAGATTTCACGCATCAACAAAAATGGCACGACAGAATTCACGAAAATGAGATGTTCCTAAGGGTTCCACAGCCTCCCGAAGATAAGTATAAACGTCTTTGTACCGATCCGCAAGACTCTACTGAACCTGCTCATGATCGTTGAGTCCTATGTAACCTAGGCTCTGATACCAACTTGTCACGACCCACAACCTAAACCTCCCGTGATGGCGCCTATCGTGGGACTAGGGTAGCCAACAATCACATAATTACAGTTTCTTTCTAAAATCTCAACCATTTTTCAAGCATGTCATAAAGTATATAGAATTTACTAAATCTATCAGGCCAATAAACAGTTAAAGAGTCCAACCAACCCCAAAACCTAGAGCCAACATGTCATGAGCATCTAAAAAAAATTTTCCAAAAGGTATACTATTATAACACAAAACCTCTGAACGAATAGCTAGATACAACAAAAGAAGGGAAGATAGAGAAGCCTCGAACGCTGAACAACTACCTCTATATCTCGAACTCCAGCTCTGCATGGAATAGGTGGCTAACGCTCGGTATCTGCACCTGAATCTGCACACATGGGTGCAAGGAATAATGTGAGTACGCCAACTCAGTAGTAATGAAAATAAATCAAGTCTAAGCGGCAAGAAACACATAAAAATCAATATCATCAATTGACAATATGCACAACCTTTCTTTCCAACAGTATATACATAGATATATGAAATCATCATGCTTTAAAACCAACTTCATAAAAATCCTTTGAAAAATGTGTTCTTCAACAATTTCAGAAATAAAAATAACCGAAAGATTTAGTGTAAAAATGAAATAAATCATAAGTTGCCCCTCGGGCAACAACATGAACCATTAATCGCCCCTCGGGAAGAACATCACTCAGCACCTCACAGCCACTCAGTATCAGTCCCTCGGGCAACCTCACTGTCAGTCATGCCTCCTAATCACTCATCATTCGGTACTCGGCACTCAGCACTCAGCACTCAGTAGGTACCTACGCTCACTGGGCGTGTGCAGACTCCGGAGGGGCTCCTTTATCCCAAGCGCTAATATCAAGCCACCTCGTGGCATATCATATCCTCACAATCAGGCCCTCGGCCTCACACAGTCAGAAACTCTCAAAAGCCCCTCAGGCGTATCAGTAAAACTGGGTACTCGACCCAAACATCATTTTTAAATCTCAAAATAGTGTAAATCAGGCTGAGTTTCGAAAACAATTAAGTGCAATATGACTGAGTGTAAATCATAAATGAGCAGTGAGGACATAGTAGTAAAAAAGGCCCCCAAGAGGTCCAAACAAGTCGGAACGAGGCTCCAAACATGGCTTATAGCCCAAACATAGCAATAGTCTTTAGAACACAATTTAACATATGATTTAGAGTAAAATACACAACTCAATAGTTTCCGCGAAGAGGACCAAGTCCAATCCAAAAATAAGTGTGCGCCACATACTCGTCATCCGACATGTACGCCATACTAAAAAGTAGTGAGAAATATGAGCCGGGGTTCCATGCCCTCAGGACAAGATTTATAACCATTACTTACCTCTACCGGGCCACAATACTAGTCCTCAATGCCCTTCCCCATCAAATTGGCTTCTGATTGCTCCGAATCTAATCAAAACCAGTTTAACATCATCAATATATGCTAAAGGAACACAACCCAATCGAAAACTATCAATTTATACCAAAAACTCGAAATTCGGCTAAACCCAAGGCTTGGGCCTACGTCTCGGAATTCGATAAAATTTACATCACTAGAATCCTCGTCCTCCCAAGATTCTTACATATCAAGAACACTAAAATCAGACCATAATTGTCCACTCAAATCCTCAAAAGAAAAATTCCAAATTCCATGCACCTTCTTCCCCAAATTTGGGTTTAATTCCAACAATTTTCCGGTTTAATTACTTAGAAAATGACATATAAACGATTTATGAAGTTGGAACCTTACCTCCAAGTGAGCCCCCTTGATTTCGTCTTCAAATCCCTCTCAATTAGCTCCCAACTCGTTCAAAAAAGGAGGAAAGAAATGAGCTAATCTCGCACAAATGGCCTTAAAAACATTCTGCCCAGCCATTTACTTTCCTCAGTGCGATCATGGCTCTAGCCACACGATCGCGATGCACAGACCCGCCAACTCAATATGTTTGCGTACAAACACACGCGTTCGCATAGCTCAAACACCCATCCCCTCACGCGCCTCAGAACACCCTATGCGATCGCGGACCTCACCACGCGATCGCGCTGCACACAGGACCCACTCTACGCGATCGCGGCCTTCACCCACACGATCACACTGCATAAAAACCCATGCTGCCCCCAACAAGCCTATGCGATCGCATTCTTACCCATGCGATCGCATAGAAGGACACTACAACAGAACACCAGTAGAATTTGCAACTTCCAACATCCAAACTTGATCTGTTAATCTGTCAAAACACACCCGAGGCCCTCGAGACCTCAACCAAACACACCACCACAACCCATAACCTTATTCAAACTTAGTCGATCCTTCGAAACACCAAAAAGAACACGAAAACATCAAAATAACATCAAATTCAAGCCTATGAACTTTGAAACTTCTAAATTTTTCCAATGATGCCGAAACCAACCAAAGCACATCCGATTGACCTAAAATTGTGCACACATATCCAAAATGTCATTGAACCTTATCCAACTGTCAGAATTCCATTCCGACCTCTATAGCCTATTTTCCTTTGCCGACCGGAAATCGCCAAAAACTAACTTTCGCCAATTCAAGCCTAATTCTACACCGGACATCAAAACTTCATTCCGAACACACTCCTAAGTCTCAAATCACCTAACGAAGCTATCCGAGCCATAAAATCTGCATTCCGAGGTCGTTTACCAATATTTCAACTCCCAGTTGACTTTTTCAACTATTAAGCTAATTTAAGAGGCTAAGTACCTCTGTTCTCACCACGACCACTCTGAACCCAAACCATCCGACCCAAAACAACATAAACAAGATAAGATATATATGATAAAGCAGAAATGGGGGAGAAACAGGGCTAATCTCATGAAACGATTGGCCGGGTCTTTACAATGACAAAACTTCAACTAAGGTTAAGCAATTACAGAAGATATAATAATAACTTCAATTAAGGTTAGGAAATTACGGAAAAGATAATAATAACTTCAAGTAAGGTTAAGAAACTATGGAAAAGATAACAATAACTTCAATTAAGGTTAAGCAAATACAGAAAAGACAGCACGCCAATAAAAGTGGCGACAACTTCAATTAAGGCACATAAGAGTTTATTGGCAATAAGGGTAGAACATGAATCAACCAACTCCAAATAAGACACATAAGGGTGAATTTCATAAAGGGAGGATTGAACATGATAATACAACTTCATTTTTAATGAACATAAGAACATAAGAGCCTAAAACAGTCAATTCCCACAAATAAGCCCGAGTACTTACCCGTCACCTTGCATACTCGTCACCTCGCGTACAAAGACTTCACATGACACAACTAGCACAAATGACTTAAATCCTAAGGATTAGTTCCCCCCCCCCCACAAAGTTAGAAAAGATACTTACCTCAAAGAAGCTAGACCGATACTCTAAAATGACTTTTTCGTGTGAAACAACCTCCGAACGACTCAAATCAAACCAAAATAACTTAACATCATAAATAAAAATTACAGAAAATAATCCCGAATAATAAAGCTTTGATCTTGAAAGAAAAATAAAATGCCACTTCAACAAGTCAACCCCAGGCCCGCGTCTCGGAACCTGACCAAAATAATAAAATTCCGAACACCCATTCGGTACGAGTCCAACCATACGAATCAATCAAATCCGACCTCAAATCGCCTTTCAAATACCCAAAGTTCAGTCTAAGAAGTTTCGAAATTTTTTCTCCAAAATTTCCAACTTAAATCACTAATTAAATGATGAAAAATAATAGATTCATGAAATATAATAAGCTTCGGGCAAAGAACACTTACTCCAATGAAACACGTGAAGAACCCCTCAAAAATTTCTCAAATCCGAGGTTTACAACTCAAAATATGAAGGAGATGGAAAAACCCTCGACTCATAACCTTTCTGCATAACACTTCTACATTTGCAGACAAACACGCATATCCGCCCTCTCGCTTTTGCGAGCAATTCACCACATTTGCGGCCTTCACTTATCAGCCCATGAATTGCAGCTAAGAGAGACCAATCACACATATGGTGTTGCTTCTGTGAACCAGAAGCACACCTGCGAAGTTGCTTCTGCTACAAATTCTCCACACATGTGAAGACTTGCAACCCAGCTCACGTCTCCACCTACGCGTACCAACTCGCTCATGCAAAACAACATCTGTGGGAATGACATTGCAGATGCGCAAAACCCCAGCTCCAAATCGTTCGCCAAAATGTATCAAATCAACCTACGGACCTCCAATCCAAATTCGGACACACTTAAGTCCAAAATTACCACACAAAGCTATTGGAATCATCAAAATATCATTCCGGAGTCGTCTACACAAACGTTAAACTCCAGTCAACTCTTAATGCTTAATCTTCTAAAACAAGAATCCTTCTTCCAAATTAATCTTGAATCATCCGAAAACTGATCCCGGACACACACGCAAGTCATAATACTTAAAGCGAAGCTGCTCGAGACCTTAAGCCACCGAACGAGACGCAAATTCTCAAAATAACCGGTCGGGTCGTTATTGAGGGATGGACATTGGTACTTTCTAACAATCTAATAAACACCTAAAAGCATAAATAGCACAAAAATAAGGCATGGTATCATCAAATACGTATAAAGGTAAGGGCACAATAGAATCCGAAATTTACACATGCTTCTCAAGCAAAAGAAATATAATATGATGTCAAATATCTCAATCCCTTTTACAATCATGATATGCAGCCATCAATGTTTACATATAAAAGCTACTTCATGCGTCTAGGATTAAAATGCATGTTGGGGATCCACTCTCAATACCTCATAACAAAAATCCATACACCTAACATTGGCCAAGCATCCAAACTGAGCACCAATATGGGTTTTTGCACTCACAAGGCCACAGTAACATGGGTAATCACCTGACTTTAGAGGAACGAATCTATATCCAAGAGTTGTTGCAACGTGCAACCTGATCCAATCATGATACCATCAACAATCAATAATCAATATCCGCTCACAATGTTCTTAGACTAAAAATTCTCAATAATTCTTAATATCCAACTCATCAACTCATACATATACAGATGATATGATAAGATAAAGAAGCACCATGACATAAAGATAAAATGTGCATAAATATTTACCTGAATAAGAGATAGCTATGACTAATCATGTTACTCAACTTTTTTAACAATTCAATATGGTTATTCATTGTTCTTAAGTTCGATCATGATATAAAACATGAGCAAAATAATTCAATAGCCACTAAATCATATATCAAATAAAATAAGAATATCACTACGGTCAAATGAACAAGCCATCCCTGAAAATGGTTTCTAATCATGGATTCATTTTATCGCGTAATCATAGAATCAATGAAACATAGTCAAACAATTCATAGAGTCCAAATAAGGCAGAATATAAGCCTAACTCTACCAAGCTATTATCATAACCTAGCCACGAACATACTCTTGTCACCTCACATATATGTGGTACCTAAATTAAGAAACAAGTAACAAATAAATCACTTATTGGGAGAACTCCCTCTTACAAGGATAAACAAGAGACTTACCTCCACCTGAAAATACCCTCAACTTTCCAACACTGCTTTTCCTTTCAAATCCACCTCCTAATGACTCAAATCTAATCAAATATTACTCAATAAAGTCAAATAATGCTATAGAAATTAATTCCAAATAATAAATTTCCAATCTTTAATAAAATCTCAAAAAGTTAAAATATGTCCATCCAGGCCCACATGGTAAAACGTTGAATCTTAGGGTTGATTTCGACTATCCATAATCTCACGGATTCAAACATGTGACTAAATTATAAATTCGAGTCCAAATCGACCAACAAATGACCAAAATACATCCTCTTAAGTTGTAGAAAAAAACCTCAAATTTCACTTTAAAGTTATATATTTTAGGTGTAGAAATCTATGGGGAATCAAGATATATTCTCAAAATCAAGTAGAGATTACTTACACTCAAAGTTGTTATAACACTCTGTAAATTCGTATTAGGTGTGAATGTGTTGAATGAGAATTAATGTAACGTTTTAGACATGTGAAGTCCTATCGAAATGAGTATGGTGGAAATAGTTGTGTTGGAATCAAGACGGAGAGTGATGTGCATCAAATTTTAAAGAATCGACTAAGTTTATGGAATATCTGTCTTCCAACCTAATTTCGTGAAAATATGAATGGAACTTGAGATAACATAAAACATGAATGTTGTATCCCATTAACATACCTTTCCAATAATACATTATGGATCCTAAAATGGAACTTTGTGCAAAAAATTATGCGCGTTTTACTGGACAATGCGCCATCAGCTTTACGAAGAACCATTGCTTGCACCGCAACGTACTAGAGGCATTGTCACTGCCTTTGCTGCACAGCCAGGTGCACAGTTGAGCCTTTAGCTGCATGAAAGCGCACCTAGAAAGTCATTTTAAAGGCCTTACCTCGTTCCCTGCACCCCAAACACGTAAAGTTTCTTTAGAAAGGAAAGCTCTCAAGAACCCAACTTCCTCCAAGGTCCCTCCATCATCCAAGGTAAGTTCTAGTGACGATTCTAAGTTAATTTAATTCTTGAACACCTTATTAATAGGGTTAAACCCTTCCAATCATTAGATATGTTATCCAGACATCATTATTTGGAAAGGAAACCCTAGAACTCGAATTCTAGAGGACTGAACTTCAAAAAGGTAATGCTTCTACTCACTAATCATTTATAGCTGTGAATTGATGAGTTGTTAGGAGAATAGTAAATGTGTTTGATAAAGAATATCATATGAACTATGGTAGGGTTTTCTTTTGTTGACTTAAGATTGTTGTAATCATTTAGGTGATGAGAAAAAGAGTTAGTTACATCTATTTGGGATTCTAGAATTACCTAGAAGTAGAATAAGAATAGGGTGAAGAAAACACCACGATAACGGATATGAGGCTTTGCACCCATAAGGTGTTTGATTAAATGCCTAAATAACTAAAACATGAGCATTAGTGCTAATGTTGGTTCCCCTTGGTATATATTTTCATAGATTATCATTGAAAGAGGAAATGACATTATGATACGCTTAGAAAGGCCAGAGTCAAGGTATGTGAGGCTAACTCTCTTTACGTTTGGGAATATTTATGATCCTCCCAACATCTCATTCTTTATGACTATTACAAATTTCCTCATAAAGTAATTATGCCTCAGTTCCATGAATAGTTGTTGAAATTTTATTCTCTAGATGACATAATTCATAATTCGTTCAATATGCCATGAGCCTCAGTTATGACAAATCAGCTTATTATGAATACATATCTCAGTCTAGTTCTATACAGCCTTCCGGTATAGGGGTGGGCATAAATCGGGTAAAACTGATAACTCGAACCGTTAATTATTTATTGGGTTATCGGTATTGGGTCAACGGTTCGGTAACGGGTTAAAATTTTTTTTTTTTGGGTTATCGGTTCGGGCTCGATTTGGCAATTTCTGTTATTGGGTAAAAATCGATAACTCAATAAGGATTAATGAATGTACTATTTTACCCTTAACTATATACATACTTGGGTTTCATAGTTCACTCTTTGATTTCCCTATTCATTCTCTGCCTCACCAGTCAGCCCGTCAAGACTCAGGCGTCAGCTACTAAGCCGCATTCTATTAGTGTCCAAAGATCAAAAATCAGATTCTTCAGTCGCATCTTCACTTCACTCTTCAGTCGCATTTCTCAACCGCATTCTTCAGCTTCATATTGATTCTTCGTGTAAGTTTTTAGTTGATTCATCTTCATCTTCGGTTACCTACCTTGTTGATCAGAAGCCATCTTTGCGAATTTTTTTGGAATCTAGTTAAATAGTATAGTTCTACATGTTCTTTTTGAATTCTCTGGTATATGTTTGTGTGACTTATTCTGGACCTAATCCAGTTAAATTATTCAGTATTTTTAATTTTCAATTCTTTAGCGGAAAAAGAAAAAGAAACGAAAGAATTTAAGAAAATATAAACAAGAAGCGATAAGGAAAAAAATTAATAATTACTTGGTTTGATGAAAATAAATATGTAAGGAAATGGGCCATTCTGTGATTTTCTTTATTTAATCACCCTTTGTTTTGTTACTCCCAAAGATCAAAATTTTTTCTAAGTTCCTATAATATTGTAGAAAAGGTAAAGAAACCACAATAAACTATAAGTCGATAATTAGAAGTAGCAAACACATAAAGAAATTTTATGATTAATGGTCAGTTTTATACATTGAGAAATTGTTTTAGTTGTTTTATCTTATCGGATAAATCGATAATGATAGATAGCCGATTAACTGATAACCGATAACCAATATCTTATTGGTTTGGTTATTGGTTTATCATATTTGTAAACCGACAACTGATAGGAAAACCGATAATATTCATAACCGATCCGAACCGAACCGACCGATGCCCACCTCTATTCAAGTATCATGTAACTCAATACGATTTAGTATTTCAGTATCATGTATTGCAACATGATTTTATGTTCCTGATTTTAAATCCCTGAGTGTTGAACACCTATATTTAGGCTTGAGGCTGTAGTTTATGTTTTATGCATCTTTGGGCCTAAGGCCGCAGTTATTTATACGTATACTTGGGCCCGAGGCTGCGGTTTGTGCGCACACAAACACAAACACACACACACACACACACACACACACACACACACACACACACACACACACACATATATATATATATATATATAGGGCATGAGGCTGCATATTATTTACTCAGATAAACATGTGGTTTCTCATTTAGAACAGGGAGTACTTATATGTTTACTTCCTTGTTCAGTTCAGTTGTCAGTTTTTAGTTATCAGTTGAGTTTTCGTTTCAGTATTTACAGTTCTTTCTTTCCGTTGTTTTACATACCAATGCAATTCAAATGTACTAATGTCCCTTTTGTGCCTAGGTCCTGCACCTTACAATGCAGGTAACAATTTTCAGTTTGACGATTCTACTTACTAGGACATCTTGTCAAAGTTGTTGGTCAGCCGTAGTCTTCTGGGGCATTATCCCTCTTTTTCAGACTTTATAGTATTTCAGTTAGTAAGGTATGTCGGGACCTTGTCTTGGTAAACAATTAGAATTTCAATATTCTTTAGAGGCTTCATACACTATAGTCTAGTCAGTTAGATGTTAGCTGGCTTTTATGTGTAAGCCTTGTCGGCTGCTCATTTGTACTTGCAGATTTTTCAGTACTTTCCGCATTTATGATAGTTCAACCAGACTCTTTAGTAGATCAACATGTTGCGTGTTTATTTCCAGCTTACAATTATACCACATGTTGATCCAGTCATCTAGTTGGTTCACTAAGTCACATGTAGTCAGGCACCGAGTGTCGTGTTATGCCCAGACCATGGTTCAGGGCGTGACAAATCTTGATATCAGAGCCTATGTTCAAGACTCATGGGGAGTCTATGAAGTCGTTCTGGTGGGGTCATTTTTATGTTTGTATGCGTGCCACACGTGTAAATAGTTGACCACCAAGACATCTAGGATTGTTTCACTTCTTTCATACTCTAGATCGTACAGTTAGAGCTATGCTTTCAGGAATCCTTCTAACTCGGGTAAATTACGTATTAGAAAATGCCTGTGAAAAAATAAAGTACACGAGGAAGACCTCAGCTACTAGCTAAAGGGCTACGTCTAATGCTGCTCAGGAGAGGATGATACTCCGGCCTAGGGAGCTGCATTAGGCTCAGCACCCTCACCTTCTACCAAAAGGCCCGCAAAGGTCCTAGTTACTTCGTCGCCTAGTGCTTCAGATATGGATGTTAAGGGAGCTATCCAGTTGCTCACCTAGATTGTTGCTACTCAGGCTCAGAGGTAGGGAATATGATCTGTTGATTAGACGGGTAGTTCTAGGTCCAGGGAATTCCTCAACGTGAAACCTCCAATTTTCACAGGGTCAAAAAAGGATGAGGACCTGGAAAACTTTATTGATGATGTTCATAACATATTTTGAGTGATGCATGCTACAGATACTAAAGCACAAGAGTTTGCTGCATACCAGCTGAAGGATGTTACTAACACTTGGTATGAAACATGGGAAGAGTTCCGAGGGAAATATGCGGCTCTTGTGACTTGGAAGGAGTTTGCAGATGCGTTTCTTGAGCATTTTCTACCCGTTGAGATCATGGAAGATAAGGCTTTAGAGTTTGAGAGACTTAAACAAAATGAGATGAGTGTGAACGAGTACTACCTCAAATTCGTCACTCAGGCCAAGTATGCTCGGAAAATGGTATGTGACATGAGGGCCAGAGTTAGGCAATTTGTGTTAGGGCTTTCAGATGACTTGTTTGCTGATGGTAATATAGTTTCTCAGAACAATTACATGACCATTACTAAGATAGTTGCCTTTGTTAAAGGGAATGAAGATAGGCTGATGGAAAAAGAGAAGGAAAGGGAATCTAGCAAGAGGGCTAAGTTAGTAGGAAATTTCAGCCATCAGGTATCTCAAGGAGGTGGTAATCGCCAGTTTTTCAGGAAACCAAAATCAGGACCTGCTCTATCTTCAGATAGTGCACTAGTTCAGAGGTCCAATTTTAGCAATAAATGCAGGAAATTCATAGCAGCAGGCTCACAATCATAGGCTAGTGTAGGCTACAGAGTCCCTGATTACTAAGATTTTCACGCCTCGACCTCGGGGAGTGCGACTAACGCTCAACTGAGATAACCCCCTCAAGCAATCCTGCTAGGTACTTTCTACCCAACCTTTCCCATGAATAGAGTGTAGATGCACTCAATTAATTAGAATTGAAATGATTTCATAAACAACACCAATTTCATTACCATTAGCAGCTTCATTCATAGTTTCCAAAATATATTACCCATTCATAGTTTGAATTGGAGCATGTGTTACAAATAAAACCTTTCTAGTTTTGACTTTCCCAACACCAATGTACCACCCACACCATGTCTACGGAGACTCTAATTACAACAAAAAAGTAGTATGGAAGTTCTGGAAACAAGGCCCCGGCTATACCTCAAAACACAAAGTATAACATCAAGTGACATCAGGCCCGAAATAGAGTAGGGATCACCAATACCTACTAAATAGGTTAACTGATAACGAGATCCAAAGCTGCCCTCTGATTAACCACCTGCATTCATTGAAGATGCATCGCCCCTAGCAAAAGGGACGTAGAACATATGTAATAGTACTACTATACAAAGCTAAATGTCCTCTTTCAAAATAGAATGCCAATATAAGAAAGAAAATTGTGGAAACATCAAGCAACAATCAATGATATCCAAATTCCAAGTTAAAACATAACATTTTTCAAAATACGAAGATAATATTGTGAAGATGATAATAATAATACGAAGATAAAATTATTTTTGTTTGGTAGATCTTTAGTACTGATATACCATCGTCATTTAGCACGGAGTCTGACTACGGCCCATCGTCTAAGCCATCTCATAAGAGACATCAACTCACAATACCACCGTACTTATAGCATGGAGTCCGATCTCAGCCCGATCAGCTAAGCTGTCTCATTAGAGACATCCAATCATAATCAAAACAATGTCTACACAAAGCGGACCTGCCGCCTCACCCCCAATATGTGCGGGTGGAGGTGTAATCAAATCAAAACACCACCCTGTGCGCGGCATTGAGTCCGATCTTAGCCCGATCGTCTAAGTCGTTTCACCACAATGCCATGTGGGTCAACATCACATTTCGCTAGCAATCATCTCATTCCAAATAAGCGGAATAATCTCATCACATCAATTTCATCCCAAATAAGGGGAATAATCACAATGCACTCCTACACCAATATGTTTAGTTTAGGGGTTAGATTATTTCAACCTACCCTTCTTCGGTGACTATCGATACTCCCAAAAACATTTTTGATTTTCATATAAGGGAAACAAAAATACAATTGCGTTAACCTCATAACCTTTCACACCATTTATATTCTCATGGTACTTTCAACCACTTACAACATCATTATTTCATTGGCTATCATGGCAATACATATGATTCTTCATTCAATGCACAATGGCCGTATTTCATATTCCGCACTTTCATTTTTTCCTTTCATGGATCATCATTATAAATATCAACAAATAGAATATTTCAGAAATTACAACTATAGGTTCATTAGTAATGAAGACTTTAAACACAATGGATTTCTTTCCAAGAAATGGAGTAAAATGATTGGCAATCGAAGAACAAGTTAAAATCATAAACGAGTAACACATCATTTATTCTTGAAATACTTTTCCCCAAAAGGGAAATACACAATTTCACTCAATAATTTATAAGAGCTCAAAACACATTGAAAATACTTACAAAGCATATCATTAGTTTAAAACATGTCACGCCCCAAACTCAGGGAGCTCGACTGGCGCTCAACCGAGTGAAACCAGTGAAGCAAGCATGTTGAATCCTTTCTACCCAACCCACCCATGGTTTAAAGAGTATACATAACTTTGTTAACCAACAAGGAGATCATGTATACAATACCAATTTTGTTACTATTAATTACTTCATTTAATTAGTCTCCAAAATAATAAGTTTCACAACCATGGTTAAACAATAGGAGCGTGTGATACACTTACGACATCTTTAGTACAACTTTTTCCACACCAATACACAACCCACACTATGTCTACGGAGCCTCTAAAAGATAAAAAAGAGTGCAATGATGGTGCCGACAACAAGTCTTTGGCTATACCTCAAAACATAGTAATACACATGAAATAAACATACACAACCCCGGAATGAGATGTGCTCACCACGTCAGCTAGAAAGAATGAGTACCGCTATCACTGGTCAATATCCTCTGCAGTAGAACAACATGCATTCATTAAAGATGCAGTACCCCCGGCAAAAGGGACGTTAGTACATATCGAATAGTACTGGTATGAAAACCAAACACCAAATCAAGAACTTAGAAATACAACATGAATATGATGAGTCGGGGTAATTATAGATTAGCATAGATAGATGTTTTAAGCCAAAGCAAATTTATCAAGAGCTTCCAATATCATATATAATTTGTAAGACGAGATCCACTGTAAAAATCTTTATGCAAAGCGGCCCCGCCGCCTCACCCTAATGTGTGCGGGTGGAGGTGCAAGCACAATACCACAACTCTACTCAAGCAGCCCCGCCGCTTCACCCCAATGTATGCGGGTGGAGGTGTATGCGGGTGGAGGTGTAACCACAATACCAAAATCCTACACAAAGCAGCAATACCGCCTCACCCCCAATATATAGGCGGGTGGAGGTGCAACAAAAATACAAAACATCCTACACAAAGTGGCCATGCCACCTCACACCAATGTATATACGGGTGGTGGTGTAACAACAATACCAACATCCTACACAAAGCGACCATGCCGCCTCACCCTAATAAATGCGGGTGGAGGTGTAATCCCATAAACAATCTCTACACAATTTGTCATAATAGATTTTATATGAAATATGACATTGAACTCATAACATGTAGAAACACATTCCATAGGTTGGTGCACATCCTCAATTAATAGTACAACATAACAAGAGCACTTGAAACACGAATCGAACATATAACTTTGTCACAAGATTATTCGGATCAATCATTTTATGATAAACATATTGGAACCTACAATGGTGATGTGGGCTTCAATTCTTAAAGAAGAGCTTAGCCAACACACCTTGTCCGAGCTTTCCTTAAGTTACTACAACGCCCTCAACACTTCTAGAAATAACAATCTATAGGAAGATAGTGAAAATCAGTTAATAATTAGAAGGATTTCCACAATGTAACTCTCTTAGGATTTTTATCAAACACCTGCATGCAAAATAGACTACAAGGCTCTACAATGGATATCCATTCATCCCTCAACCAATTTCAACAAGAAACTACCCGAAATGGTTCATTACGCCATATACTACAACTTTGTGTCACATGCATGACCTATTTATAACCCCACAATATATTTTAGCTCAAAACATCTTGTATGAAAGCTTAGAAGTAGGACTTACCCGGACGAAGGATAATCTAGTGATTGACTTTCTTGATTCTTGAAGATTGGAGGTTTTCTCCTTCTCTCTCTAAAACGCTCTTATCTCTCTAAACTCACCAGAAAATCTACCCCAAATAAAACCCAAAGGCTATTTATTAAAAAGGGGCCGGGTTATTAAAACACCAGAATTTGCATAGCCGCGGCGCATGGGGTGCAACTTGTGCGGCGCGGTAGTGTAAACTTTTGCTACTTTTAGTAATTTGGTCATAACTTCATGTAGGAGTGTCCAAATCACAAACAGTTTGAATAGTTAGAAACTAAATTCGAAGATCTTTCATTTGATAGGTTTTTCATCTCATATACATTATGTATATATAGATAAATATGTTCGTCCAAGGTTTGGTCTTGTGCGTACTCATTTGGAACTTTAGTCTATCATGAAATTTTCCAACTTGCCTTGGAATTAGGCCTCTCCTTAGACCCCATATCACTTATAATACGCCTCGTACACTTATTATTGTATCCAATTGATAACCATCATATTAATAGCCCTCATCTTCATACAAAGTAATATCATTAGCACCTCAAGCTCTAAATGTTTTTACTATCCCTCAAATTTTCTAGAAATTTCGGCAGAGTTTCCCTTGTAACTGGGCTTATCCACCTGCCGAAGATAACGAACCGGCCGGTCGTTTTGAGAGTTAGAACCCTGATCCCCTAATAACTTCTTTCCCCATATCTATTTTCTGCTATTATGATTGTCTGGGAGGTTTGGTTGTGAGTTTCAGAGTGTTTTGGGACACTTAGTCTCTAAAAGAGCGTTTAAGCCTTAGAATTTGGACCATAGTCGGTACTGTGTGAAAATGGTTCCAGAAAGGGATTCCGTCGATTCCGTTAGCTCCGTTGAGTGATTTTGGCTTAGGAGCGCGTCTGAGATATGTTTTGGAGGTCTGTAGTGGATTTAGGCTTGAATTGGCAAAAGTTGGACTTTTGGCGATTTCAGTCGGTAGTGGAAATTTTGATATCGAGCCCGGAATAGAATTCCAGAAGTGGGTGTAGGTTCGTAGTGACATTTTTGACTTGTGAGTGTAATTTGAACACATTCGGACTAAGTTTGGTATGTTTCGGCGTCGTTCGTAGAATTTGGAAAATTCAAAGTTCCTTAGGCTTGAATCCGTGATTTGTTCATGTTTTTATGTTGTTCGAGGTGGTTTAAAGGCTTAACTAAGTTTGTATTGCGTTATAGGATTGGTTGGTATGTCTGGTTGAGGTCCTAGGGGCGGCCTCGGGAGTGTTTCGGGTGGTTAACGTATTGGTTTTTGGAAATTGGGAGTTGCTGATCTGCTGGTGCTTGGACTTCTGGTGTTTTTTCGCACCTGCGGATGGGGATCCGCAGGTGCGACAGTCGCATGTGCGGAAGGTGAACACAGATGCGGAAGATGGGAAGCTGGGGATGGAGCCGAGGTGCACAAGCTTGGCCGCACCTGCGAGCCTGCAGGTGTGAAACCTGGGCGAAGGTGCGGAATCTGGTGACTTAAGTGAAACACGAAGGTGCGACATTTGAACCACAGGTGCGGTACCCGCAATTGCGAGAAATCGCCGCAGGTGCGGGGATTGCATGGCAGAAAAGGGGTTGAAATTGAGGGTTAATTCATTTCACTCTATTTTTTATTTTGAGCTCAGGAGAAGCTGATTCTTTGAGGAATTTTCAGAGAAATCTGGTGGGTAACGATTTCTTACTCGAATTTGGTTTTATTGCATTAATATATTGTAGTTTTCCTCATTTAATCAAGGGAATTGGGTAAGAAATATAGGGAAATGGGGGAAAAGTTCCCCAACCGAATTAATGAGTTTTGATCGAGTTTTAGGCATCAGATTTTGATAATTTTTGGACGAATGATCTTGTGAGTGAATGGGTGTTCTAGATTTGTAACTTTTTACCCGATTTCGAGTTGTGGGCCCGAGGAGACTTTTTGGGCATTTTTCCTATTTTCCTTCCTTAACTTCGAATTTATTAGCTAAAGTAGTTACTTGTAGTATTATCTACATTATGCAATTTATTTGATTGGATTTGGGCCAATTGAAGTTGAATACTCGTGGAAAGAGGATGGTTTCAGATTTGATTTGAGCGGTTCGAGGTAAGTGGCTTGTTTAACCTTGTGTGGGGGAACTTTCCGTTACGATGCTTGTTATTGTTTGGTATATGAATGTCGTGTACGTGAGGTGACGAGTACGTACACGAGCTATTGTTGTGAAAACTCCTATTTTTTCTTCCAAATCATAAACTGTTTTCCTTTTATTGAACTACACTATTATGTTTAATTACCTTTTTTAGATTAGGAAAGCATGCCTACGTTTTTTATCTGTGTACTTGAAATTTTGTGCAGCATTATTAGGTAGATTCCTATTTTCCTTGGTTGTATTTAGTCTAAACTGTACATTTCCATGTTGTAACTGTCATGTCCTTCTTGAGCTGCACATGTACTTTGGGACTATTGATGTATTCCGGGAGATCCCCCAACACTGCATATTTATTTTGGGACTACAGACGTATTCCGGGAGATGCCCCTGTCTTGCATATTTACTTTGGGACTACAGACGTATTCCGGGAGACCCCCCCAACACTGCATATTTATTTTGGGACTACAGACGTATTCCGAGAGATCCCCTTGTACTGCATAATTAATTCGGGACTACGGGATGGTATCCCAGGAGATTCCCTATTGTATTTTCGTTTACTCTTAGCTGAGGGCTTCTTAACTTTTATTACCGTAGATTTCCTTAACTATTTTACTGCATAATATATCTATATATGTTGCTATTTTCTTTTGAACTTTATATTTACATCGGTAGGGCCATAACCTGACCTTGTCACTACTCGACAGAGGTTAGGTTTGGCACTTACTGGGTACCATTGTAATTTGCTCATGTCCTTTCCTGCACATGTTTTTCGTGTGCAGATCCAGGTACGAGCTATCAGCCTCAGATTTCGTGCGTGCTTGCTGATTTAGTAGACTTCAAGGTACTTCTGCTCGCGTCCCCAGATCCTCGGAGTCCCCTTCTGTCCCCCTGCTTAGAGATATCTTTTGTTTTCTTCAGACATTTTGTATAGAGCAATGTAGACTTATAGCAGCTTGTGAATGGCGAACATTCCGGGTCTATAGAGCAATATAGACTTATAGACGTCCCTTCTTATCTTCGAGAGGATATGTAACTATTAAGAACAATCATATTTCTTTGAATTCCTTGTCGTGCGAGTTATTGACATCAAAATTCTAAAATTTCTATTCAATTCTTTCTCACAGATGGCGAGGATCCGTACAGGGAGGACCAACGATCAGGCACCCCATCCCCCTGCCAGAGGCTGGGGTCAAGGTAGACGACTACCACACAGTGTAACATAAGCACCTGCTAGAGCTGTGACAGAGGATCCCCCAGCAGCTCTAGCTGGAGGGCCGGCATCGGAGATTCCTATTGCTGCTCTAGCCCTCCAGGACCTTGTCTCAGTTCATGAGCATGTTCGGCACTTTGGCTCAGGCTGGGCTGATTCCGATAGCTCCTGCCACATCTCAGGTAAGGGGAGGGTCAAAGACTTCTGCAGCCCGCACTCCTGAGCAGAGGGTCCAGGTTGATCAGGCTCTAGAGTTTATTCCTATGCCCCTAGTGGCTCCGGTTCAGCATGAGGCCAGGGTAGCTGCTTCTAAGGCAGAGCAGCTCAGACTTGAGAGGTACAAGAAGTACCACCCACCTACTTTCAGCGGACTAGCTTCAGATGATGCTCTGGGTTTTCTTTAGGAGTGTCATTATATTCTCTGCACAATGGGTATTGTGGAGACAATTGGGGTTTCCTTCACCACTTTCTAGTAGAAAAGAGAGTCATATCAGTGGTGGCGTGCCTATGAGCTGAGTAGTCCGGACGAGGCATCCTCACTCAGTTGGACTTAGTTTTCAGAGATGTTCTTGTGTGTGTATGTCCCTCAGAGCCTCAAAGATGCTTGGCGCGTAGAGTTTGAGCAGCTGCGCCAGGGTGCTATGACTGTGTCGGAGTATGCAGTCCGTATCAGTGAGTTAGCTCGAGATGCACCTGGTTTGGTTGCTATAGTAAGAGAGAGCATTCGTCGCTTCATTGAGGGGCTCCACCCTAGTATTCGTACCAGTATGGGAATGGAGTTAGAGATGGATATTACTTATCAGTAGTGTCACACCTCCTTTTTCCACTACCCTCGATAAATAAAAAGGTAGTAAGGGAGTTTTTCCAATTAAAGGGACACTATTCGATTTTGGGATTATTTATTGGTTTCAGAGTCGCCACCCGGATTTTTGATGATGCTCCGGGACACCGTGTTATTTTAAAATCCCAAACTGAGGAAATTTAGACTCTGTTTTAATTTGTCTGCGACCAGAAATCCGAGTAAGGAATTCTGTTAACCCGGGAGAAGGTGTTAGGCATTCCCGAGTTCGGTGGTTCTAGCACGGTCGCTTAACTATTAATATTTGGCCTAAATTATCTGATTATTTACATATTTTAAACCTATTGTGCATTTTAGCCTTTTTCACTTTTTAGCTGCTTTTTATGGAATTATTTTAATACAAGTCACGATGACGTGCACTTGTTATTTTTTTTTTGGACACATTGTAAATGCGCCGCATGAAATGCACCCGCAATTTATAACATGTTGATTTCTATCATAACTTTGAAGTTAAAGACGGGGACATGAGTTGTCGCTCCCGAATGTTGGTTAGGTGGCTTTGGTATAATATTTGATTTTTTCTGTCAAAATTTCGAACTAAAGTATCCATTCTACCTAGAAGATCTTCTAAACGATATTCGTTGTTCTAAAAGAACATCTTATAGGCTATGGCCTCATCTAGCCTCGTTTTATCACGTCAGGCCATCCTAAATCAGTTTTCCGTGTGATAGAACTGCTAGTTCTGAAAAGGAATTTGTTTGTAGTCCATGATGTCAAACGTGGGAATCAGAATATCTTTCGTTCGTTCAGATATATATATATACGAAATTCAGATATCTAAATACGTTGTTTGCTAAGTCCGATATTTATGGACAAGCTGGAATGACTTTATTCTTTCCAGAATTTTGATGATTTCTAATACAGACTCTGCCTTACGCGATTTTAGTAAGTTTGGAACCAGTAATATCTAGCAATTCTTAACGAACTAATCTCATGTATCTAAAGTTTTAGAGTTCACGCACATGTATACTCTGATTTTTGCAAATTTAGAAGACACAAGGTGAACTAAAAAAAAACAGTCTACTGATTTGTGTGAAAACTCCACTGGATTTGAGATAACCATTTTTAAGGAGAAATAAATAAAAAATGGGATTGTTTATATCTATTTTCCTTTTGTCTAATATCAGGGCAGAACAAAACAAAATATAAACTTGAAATTTCAGGAACATGAATAAAAACAGAAATTAAATGTACAGTCCAGTCTTTATATTATAATGAAAGCTAAAAATTAGGGGGAAGGGAGAGTTATAACCTGACTGCCCCTATACATNAAACCTTACGTTTGAGTCTTTTCTTTGGAATCTGTAAAATACACCCCATTTGTTTGAGTGTTATGCATCTATCAGAACCAAACTGACCATGGGAAGGTCAATTTTAATTCAGATGATGGTTATGTTCAAACCATATTATTTGGCAGAACTGTTTAGGCACTTTTCAGGATGAATATGATCATAAAAGGATAAATTCACCTCTGGATTTGCCATTTTTTTTCTTTTTGTTGTACTTGGGACTTTTAGTCCTATCAATTCTTTAACTTGATCATTTTTAGGCATGTTGAAAGAGTGAACTTAACCATTTGGGAGGTTCAGATTCCACACACTAGAGGTCCTTTTGACTGACCTTACTTTTATACCCTCGAAGGGTGATCAACTACTCTCTAAATATCTAAAATATGGGGTGAACTTTGACCATTGTGAAAGGTCAGATTCACTATCCTGTTAATGTTGGCTGAAAGACTCTGTTGTGACTTCAAGGATATCGAATTAATCACAAGAAGCCTTTAACAGATAATCCTACTATTGTGATCATACCTAGAGAGACAACCAGATTTTGGTAAGTGATCATAGGTTCAGCAGGAAGGAAAGCAACAGGTTTTTATGTATCTTTTTTAGACTGAATTTGACTATGAAGGAGAGTCTGATTCAAAATCCAGAGAAACAAACTTACTTGACATTTCTAACAACCATACCAACACTTTAAATAGCACTCATTTGAACATT
>ML397842.1:15885-29466 GCA_005239525.1 Nicotiana knightiana | reverse complement strand
AACACAATCCTGCAACCCAACTGTAGGTGGTGGGACTCCCCCACTTAGCCCGAAGCTACTCCTGGCACCACTCTAGACCCTGCTTATATCCTTTCTCCTTTGTTAACATGAATCTTGCTCAACTGATCCGTCCAATTCTTCCAAATTTTCTTGTTAGCACTCACTAATCACTAATCCTACCGAACAAATACTATAATCCCTCACAGAGTCTTGCCAACCACACGACCGCTCACCTACTCACAGGAGGTAACCCACCTATGTTATTCACCAACTGACACCTTCCAACGACGTTTTACTGCACTATCTCTATGACATCAATACTCCATCCTAAGCTCGTTCTCATTCATCAACCTTACCAGTCCGCCCGCTCCCCGTGGACATCTACTAACTGCGCTACAATACCTTATAATTCACCACTATGGTGCCGCTCCCCCACTTTGCGACTGCTCGACTTCCGCTTCTTACACCTGGCCTCCTAGAAATGGAACCAACGCCTAGCCTCAATTCAATATCATTCTCTGCCAACCGCATTCTTCAATACTTCTTCACCATACTCTGGCCCCATGCACCCGAAGAAACCATGGCACTCGACGAACTTAACACATTCCATTAGATCAAGGACGACGATAACACGTCACAGGTGAATACTCCACCTTACTTGAAAACACCAAGTCTTACTACTTTATCAATCCCAACCGGACCATTCATAATCCAAATGCCTCAAAGTTCTCAGAAACACAACAATCGAGCTGAAACAACATAATATTCTTCTGCAGGGCAACAACAACAACCCCAACCAACTACACATGGGAAACATCCCGCACCATATCCGTAGCACCATATCAATTCCTCAAATTCTCGATTCATGGCAAGCGCTTCACGACGCGTAAGATTGATTAGGAATAAACTTAGGCATAAGCCTAAGTTGTCACGACCTGAAATCTATTAAGGTCGTGATGGCGCCGGACACCACCGTCAGGCAAGCCAATCTTTAATTAGTTGATATAATTTCCTGTTTTAACATTTTTTCGAAAATTGTTACCTTTCACGTACAAGTCATAAAAACGAATAAAATATTATCAAATAAATACGACAGGTAACTATTCCATTTATTCAGTTAAATCCCAAACACATCCCAGAACCCGGTGACACAAGTACATGAGCAAATTCTAAGAATTTCACAAATATTACAAAGCTTGTCCGAAATACAAATTGGACAAGGAATTTAAAATGAAAATAAATACAATATGAGGGAGACTCTGTCAGCTGCGGATCGCCTCTAGATGATGCATCTCGCCTAAGTCTCCAGACCATCCACGTCGCTATGAAAGTACCTGTGCAATGAAAATGCACAACAAGTGTAGCATGAGTAAGAAAACAACGTGTACTCAGTAAGTCGCCCGCCTAACCTCAGAGAGGTAGTGACGAGAGGTCGAATTAGACACTTGCTAGAGGTCAATTTAGTATATTCAAGTGAGACACTAAGCATGAATGTCATAGACAATTTATTAAAATCAGGAATAAATAATATCAACTCCTTCCATATTTAACACTTTAAATCTTCGTCATTTCAGTTGACAATTTAAATCATAATCCGGGATAAGAAACATAAGACTTATTTCACATTTTAGACATAAATTCTCCTTCCTCATGACTGGCCATTAAAACTTCCTTAGGCCGATAAACATGTATAAATCACAGCAAATACCCAATAAATATCATGCGCAAACAATGCCGAGGGTCGATGACCCAAACCAACATAAACATAAATTGTGCACTGCCGAGGGTCGAACGGCCTGAACCATAGATGCATCTATTTTCCCCGCTCGCGAATCAATCATGCGACGCGGTCAACATAATAATAATAAGGTTAACCTGCTCGCGAATCATACATGCAACTCAGGTTCTCATATGAATGTACATAAATATAGGGTCATCCTGCTCGTGAATTATACATGCGACTTAGGCACCCAAAGTTACACATATTCACACCAATAAACCACATTTTTATCAGGAAAATTAGTTGTTCAATGAAGTGATAAAATTCTCCTTTTAATAAACATGAGTATAATATTTAAAACTTTTCTGGAGATTTACTTGCCAATTTCGACAGGGTTCCAAACTCGATAGGTTTATCCGAAACACAATTATCCAAGGAAGAATCAATTCTCCTTCTAGGTGATTAAGAAAAGTAAACTCTATCCTTCTCAGAGATTTAGATACTAATTGAAAGCATCACATGATATTTTAGTGACAATGTCACCAGTACAACAAGTAAAGCATGCTAGTGGGTCCTAACCCGGACATGGCATAATAGTAGCTACGCACAGACTCCCATCACCTCGTGCTTATGTAGCCCCCAAATACAATAGCACATACTTAATTAGTTCACCTAGGGGGACAATTGTCACGACCCAAAATCCCACCTTCAAGCCGTGATGGCGCCTAACGTTGCACCCGCTAGGCAAGCCAACATGTCAACTGTATTGATTTATTAGCAAGTGAAAATAACAAACACTGACTATATAACTGAAATAAAGTGCGGAAACATTAGCATAATTCTAAATAACAATAGCTAAAAACGCAAAATCCCCTTTTAGTACAACCCAGAAGTGGAGTCACAACCTCACGAACTAGTCTAAGATTTGACTAAAGACAACAGTTTGAAAATAAAATGATGTATCTGTCTGGAAAACACATGAAAGACAGGATGAAGGATAGACAGGGACGCCGAGTTCCACGAACGCCATGCGGAACTACCTCAGTGTCGTCTGGGATGGACTGAAGGACACTCCCACTAGAGATGTCCACTGGGTCCGGCTGCGTAATCTACACAACATAAAGAAGTGCAGGTGTAGTATCAGTACAACCGACCCCATGTACTGAGTAAGTGCCGAGCCTAACCTCGGCGAAGTAGTGACGAGGCTAGGACACGACAACAAATTGTACCTGTGCAGTTCAATAGTATAGTAGAAACTAAACAAGAATATAATTACGGGGAAGAACATGTTGGGGGTAAGAGATAGCAAATACTGGAATGACGGAAACGAAAACAACAGTCTAAAATATCCGAAAATAATAATGGGGATTGACAACACAAATTAAACAGTGAAAAGAAATGGCACGGCATGTCCCCTTGTGCATAGCAATATAAAACATGGCACAGAATGTCCCCTCGTGCATAAACAACATAAACATGGCACGGAATGTCCCCTCGTGCATAAACAACATAAACATGGCACAGAATGTCCCCTCGTGCATAAACAACATAAACATGGCACGGAATGTCCCCTCGTGCATAAAACATCACAATCACGTCACAGAATGTCCCCTCGTGCATATATATATAATCAACACGGCACGAAATGATCCTTCGTGCATAAATAGTAATCAATCGGCACGACATCACCCTTCGTGCTTTTACTCTCTTACCCACTATGCAAATTATGATGTAATAAATGTAAATCATGGCACGGAATCACTCTTCGTGCTTTACACTCTTCCTCACAAAAACAATGACGATATCAATGGCAAGGAATGCAGCATAGTGGAAATACAATTCAAAATCACCCGGCAAGGGGAAAGTATCAGTCAATATCATAACGATTTCCCGACAAGGGTATCAACTATAACCAGTCATTTCAAATATATCCTTTACAATTGGGTTCTCAATCGAACCAATACATTATGGGTTCATCAACCAGAGTTTTCAACAATAATCAGCTTCCAAGTAGAGACAATTGCATATTATAACGAACATGGAAGTAATAATAAGATTTCTATCAAAAATAGACTCACGGGCATGCTTGACACATAATGCATAGGTACTCGTCACCTCACCTATGCATTGAACATGATAAACACTTAACACATAGAATACAATACCTATTCCCTCACCAAAGTTAGGCAAGACACTTACCTCGGGTCCAAAAATAGTAATCAGGCCTCTAACACCACCTTTCCATTCGAATTCAACTCCGAAACCACAATATTTAGACATAATTAACTTAAGTATATCAATAATGACTCAATAAATCGATCCCATAGCCTAATTATCCATTTCCTAGCATTCTTCCAAAAATACCAAAATTCAACCCTGGGCCTGCTTGGTCCAAATACGAGGCTTAGACCAAAACCCGATCACCCATACCCCCACGAGTTCAAATATATGATTTGTTTTGAAATCCGACCCCAAATTGAGATTGAATTACCCAAAATCCCATAAATCCTAACTCTACCCAAAACCCCTGATTTTAGGCCTAGATTCTAGTGATTAGGGAAAGAAAGTGGACGAAATTGGTGCTAAAATCACTTACCCAAGTGGTTATGGAGGGAATCTAGCTTGGGGGTCGCCAATGGGGTTTTGGAGAAGAAGGAATTGATGAAGAAGTGGAAATCCCGAAATAACATTCTGTTTTTAAGACTTTAAATTTACTGAGCGATTTTACTCTACGCGATTGCGGAAAAGGAGTTGCGATCGCGGAGAGTTACTCTAGAACAAGAACGTGGACCCACACGATCGTGAACGAGAGATCGCGTTCGCATAGAACAATTGCTGCCCAGTCCCCCAACCCCACAAGAGACTTACGCGATCGCGAACAAGGGATTGCAATCGCGTAGAGCTAAACCCTGAGGCTCCACGTTCGCAATCAGCTCTTTGCGATCGCGCAGAGCAAATTGACCCCCTTCCCAAAATACACATCGCGATCGCGTGCAACACACCGTGATCGCAGAGAAGAAATGACTAGACACCAGAAATAACACAACACACCAGATTTTTCCAACTCTATTGCATCCCGACACCTATCCGGAACTCACCCGGGCCCTATGGGCTCAAACCAAATATACACACGACTTCAAAATCATCTTACGAACTTGTTCGAGTAATATAACCATCAAAATAACATCAAAATAGTGAATTAAACTCAAAAATCCATAGAATTTCTTCAAACTTCATAAACTTCTAAATTTTCCAATTTTGATCCGAAACACGTCAAACCAAGTCTGTTTCTTTCCAAATTTTACAGATAACTCAAATAACACCTATTGAACCTGTTCCGGGCATCGGAACCATAATACGGGCTCGGTAACCCAGATTTCACATCAAAAGTCATTTTCAAAAGTCTTTCTTATTTTCAAAAAATAATTTTCTTTAAAAATTCATTTCTCAGGCTTGGGACCTTGGAATTCGATTTCGGGCTTACGCCCAGGTCCCATATTTTCCTACGGACCCTCCGGGACCGTCAAATCATGGGTCCGGGTCCGGGTCCGTTTACCAAAAATGTTGACCAAAGTCAACTTTATTCCATTAATTATCATAAATTCAACAGTTCAACACATTTCCACATAAAGACTTCCCGGCTACGCGCTCGGGATGTGCACGCACATCGAGGTGATATTAACGGAGGCTTTTGGGGCCTCGAAATACAGTTTTTACTAAATTTACACAAGATGACCCCTTTGGGTCATCACAATAATTCCCTCTCACAAAGTTAGAAAGAAGACTTACCTCGCTCCGAAAGTCCATAACCGGCTTCCAAGCCCTTCCGACGAATCCAATGGATGCACAACGCCCCAAAACTATCCAAATAACGACAAATCAATGAAAATATACTCTAATATATGCAACAATTTAAATTATATAATTTCCCAACTCCACTCAGTGAATTGACCAAGATGCCCTCGGACACACATGCCTGGATTTCGAAATTTCTAGAAGATATACTCTACCCATAGCCTTACTAGCTCAAACATACAATTTACTCTAAATTCCATGCTCAAATTCGTGGTAAAAATCGAAAATACAATTTCTAGATTTTTCCTCCAAAAACCTCAATTTTTATACAATTTTCATGTTATAATCCATGCATATACCTTGTATTTAACTTGAGATGAGATCACTTACCTATTGATGCTTGATGAAAATCACCCTTTGAAATCCTCCAAAATCGCCCCAACCATGAGAAAGAATGAGGAAATGGCCAAAGTCCCGTTTTAAAATAGTTCACTACCCAGACCAACCCTCTATGCGATCGCACTCCTATAGTCGCGATCGTATAGGCAAATTCCCAGAAGCCTCTAAACATACACTGTGCGATCGCACATATAACCTCGCGATAACACAAGCCATAATCCTGAAGCCTCATTCTTTCCCTATGTGCGATCGCATACACTTACCTGCGATCGCATAGACCAAAATCCAGCAACCTCCCAAATTGCATTCTGCGATCGCATGCGCTTACCTGCGATCGCATAAGACAAAATCCAGCAGCCTCCCAAATTGTACTGTGCGATCGCGGACCCTCTCATGTGATCGCATTGTGTAAATATCTGCTGCTCTCACACCAGAAAAACCAGCAATCCTCACAAGGCACGAATCGACCCGTTGAGCATTCGAAACAAGCCCGAGGCCCTCGGGACCTCAACCGAACCTACCAACCAGTCCTAATACCTCATTCGAACTTAGTCGAGCCTCGAAATCACATCAAACAACGCCGAAATCACGAATCGCACTAAAATTCAAACTTTAAGAACTTAGAAATTTCCAGCTTCTACATCCGATGCCGAAACCTATCAAATCACGTCCAATTGACCTCAAATTTTGCACACAAGTCATATTCGACATTATGGACCTGCTCCAACTTCTGGAATTGCATTTCGACCCCGATATCAAAATTTTCACTTTCGGTCGGATTTCTCAAAAACCTTCAAATTTCTATCTTTAGCCAAATGACTTCAGAATGACCTACGGACATCCGAATTCACTTCCGATCACGCTCCCAACTCTAGAATCACCATACAGAGCTATTCCCAGGCTCGGAATCCCAAACGGACATCAATAGCACTGAAATGCGCTTCAAGCCAAACTTAGGAAATTTCTTCTAAAGTGTTGACTTCCACAATATGCGTCGAAACGCTCCCGGGTTATCCGGATCTCGATCCGGACATACGCCCAAGTCTGAAATCATCATACGAACCTGCAGGAACCTTCAAATCCTGATTCGGAGGTTGTTTTCTCAAAATTCCAATCTTAGTCAATTTCTCCAACTTAAGGCTTCTGAAATGAGAATTTTCTTTCCAAATCAACTCTAAACTTTCCGAAATTCAATTCCGACCACACCTACAAGTCATAATACCTAAAAAGCAGTTGCTCACTACTTCAAACCGCTGAACAATGCGCTAGATCTCAAAAATGATCGATCAGGTCGTTACAGTTATAGTATTCTTCCCATATATCACTATCTGTAACGACCCGACCGGTCGTTCCGTGAGATTTACCCCATTTCCCCTATTTCTACATTTGTTATATATCACTATATTGTTTTTGATGTGTTGGATCAGTTGGTTTGGGTCCGGAGTAGTTATGGTGAGAGTTTAGGCATTTAGCCTTTTAAAGTAGCCTAATAATTGAGAAAGTCAACTGCTAGTTGACTTATTGCTAAGCAACCTCGAAATGCAGATTTTATGGCTCGAATATCTTTGTTAGGTGATTTGGGACTTGGGAGTGTATTCGGAATACTTAATTGATGTCCGGAGTAGATTTAGGCTTGAATTGGCGAAAGTTAGTTTTTGGCGATTTCCGGTCGGCAGTGAAAAATAGGCTATCAAGGTTGGAATGGAATTCCGGAAGTTGGAATGGTTTCGTAATGTAATTTTGGATATGTCTGCAAAATTTCAGATTAATCGGAGGTGTTTTGGTTGGTTTCGGCGTAGTTGGCGAATTTTAGGAGTTTCATAGTTCTTAGGCTTGAATTTGATGAAAATTTGGTATTTTCATGTTGTTTTTGGTGTTTCGAGGGCTCGACTAAGTTGGAATAATGCTACGGGGTATGTTGGTATGTTTGGTTGGGTTCCGAGGGGCTCGGGATTGATTTTAGATGGTTGACGAGAAGTTGGAGTGATTTTTGGAAATCTGCTGTGCTGATTTGCTGGTGTTTTCGCACCTGCAGAATGGGAGTCGCAGGTGCGGTTGTGCAGGAGCGGAGAGAAAGGTCGCAGGTGCGAGTTTTGCCTGTGTAGGGAATGGTCCGTAGGAGCGAGGGATTTGTTGCACCTACGATGTCGCTGGTGCAGAAGGTGCATCGCACCTGCGAAGCTACATGTGCGGAAAGGTGGTCGCAGGCGCGAGAATTGGCCAGTTAAGTGAGTCTCGCAGGTGCGCACCGTGGGATCGCAGGTGCGGAAATGACTGTGAGAACAGTATAAAAAGGACCCCTCCGCGAAATTTATTAGTTTTCATCAATTTGCATGCGGGAGAAGTCCATTGAAGGTGGTTTTGAGAGAGAATTTCAAAAGTTCTTCAGCAAGGTAAGTTATTTGGTTGTTAATCCCGTTCTTATGCTATTTTGTTAAGATTAGGCTTGAAAATTTAAGGATTTGGGTAGGAAAAAGTTGGAAAAATGGGAGGAAAGAATTGGGATTTCTTTTGAGGTTTTGGAATGGCAATTGTGGTCCGATTTTGGTGTTCTTGGTATGTATAGAATCGTGGGAGGACGAGGTTTCTAATGATGTAAAAATTATTGAATTCTGAGATGTGGGACCGGGGCTCCGGTTTGGCCGAATTTCGATAATTTTGATTAAATTGATAATTTTTGATTGGGTTGTGTTCTTTGAGTATATATTAATGATGTTGAATTGGTTTTGGCTAGATTCGGAGCAATCGGGAGCAGATTTGAGGGGCAAAGGCATAGCGGACTAGTGTCGCGGCCCGGTAGAGGTAAGTAATGGTCTTAAATCTTGTCCTGAGGGTATGGAACCCAGGACTACATATTTTCTCACTGATTTTTAGAAAGGCGCACATGTCGGATGACGAGTATGTGGCGTGTACTGATTTTTGGATTGGAATAGGTCTTCTCCGCGGCAACTAATGAGTTGCATATTTACTAAAAATCTTATGTTAAATTATGTTCTAAAGATTTGTGAAATATTTGGGTTGTAAGCCGTGTTTGGGGCCTCGTGCCGATCTATTTGGACCCATTTGAGGGCGTTTTACTGTTGTTTTCCTCTCTAGCTGTTGATTATTTTACTCAGTATCATTGTGCATACTATTTTATTTGAAACTCAGCCTGATTTACACTACATGATCATTAAAATAATTTTTTCGGGTCGATTACCCCGTTCTATTACTTCGCCCGAGGGGCTTTTCGAGTGGTTCCACCGAGTGTGGCCGAGGGCCAAGAGAGATGATGAGGTGCTGAGTGATATTAGAGCTTGGGCTGAAAGAGCCCCTCCGGAGTCTGTACACACCCCCAGTGACCGCACCAAGTGCGAGTGATTGATTGATTGGGAGGCATAAGTGGTTGTGAGGTGCTGAGTGATTGTGAGGTGTTGAGGGATTGTGAGGCATGCCCGGGGGGATGATTATGAAACATGTTTTGCCCGAGGGGACTTATGATTTTACTACATTCATTTGCATACCAAATCCATGTTTTAAAGTTGTTAAAAATGTGCATTCTTTTAAGGACTTTTGTGAAGTTGATTTCTAAGGCATGACGATTTCGTATATCTATGTATACTATTGGAAAGTAAGGCTGTGTATATTGTGACTTGNGGCTACTTATGATTTTACTACATTCATTTGCATACCAAATCCTTGTTTTAAAGTTGTTAAAAATGTGCATTGTTTTAAGGACTTTTGTGAAGTTGATTTCTAAGGCATGACGATTTCGTATATCTATGTATACTATTGGAAAGTAAGGCTGTGTATATTGTGACTTGATGATATTGATTTTTATGTGATTCCTTGCTATTTAGACTTGATTTATTCCATTACTACTGAGTTGACATACTCACATTACTCCCTGCACCTCTGTGTACAGATTCAGGAGAAGATATCGAGCGTTAGCTTTTATATATATATCGCAGCAGAGCCGGATCGTGGGGATATAGTGGTAGTTGTTCAGCGTTCGCAGCATCTCTGCTTTCCCTTCCTGTTGTATTTAGCTTTGATTCGGAGTTTTGTATCATAATACTTTATTTTGGCTTATTTCACTAGATGCTCATGACATGTTGGCTCCGGGTTTTGGGGATGGCAGTACTGTATATAAAATTTGCCTATTATATTAAGAACTTTTTGTATATTGTTATGAATTGCTTGAAACTTAAATGGGATTTTTAAAAAGGAAATGTGAACACGCGGTAGTCGGCTAGCCTATTCCACGATAGGCGCCATCACGACCAGTTAGGATTTGGGGTTGTGACAGTTTTGTACTAGAGCCCTAGGTTACATAGGACTCGACGGTCATGAGCGGGTTTAGTAGAGTCTTGCGAATCGGTAGGGAGACGTCTGTACTTATCTTCGAGAGGCTGCCGAACATTTAGGAAACATTCTATCTTTCTTGAACTCTTTTGTGCTGATATATTGATTCTTGAAATCTGAACTTACGTTGTTTCATTCTCTCACAGACGGTGAGGACACGCCATACCGATCAGAGTGACCAGTCACCAGCTAGACCAACGAGAGGTCGAGGTTGTGGTAGAGGTAGGGGCTAGCATGCGCAGCAGCCGGGGCAGTACCTCAGGATCCCCCTATTGATCATGATCAGGTTCCCGCCAATGGTGTCCCAGCGGGACAGGCTCAGGCACCAGCAGTGCCTATGGTTATTCTGGGTCTTCAGGAGGCCCTGTCTCAGATATTGTCAGTATGCACCGATTTGGCTCAGGCCATTGCCATGTCTTCTTCTGCCACCACAGCTCAGGCCGGGAAAGGCAATCAGACTCTAGCTTCCCGGGCACCTGAGCAGGCTGCACAGGGTATTCAGGCACCGGGAGCAGCCCCAGCTCAGCCAGCTGCTCCGGTTCAGGATTATGTGGTCCCTACTATGCTTGAGGATGAGCAACGTAAGTTGGAGAGAATCAACAGACTTCAGCCTCCGACTTTTAGCGGCACATGGGGCGAGGATGCCCAGAGATTTCTAGATAGGTGCCAGAGAATACTGCGCACCACGAGTATTATGGAGACCAGTGGGGTCTCATTTGTTACCTTTCAGTTTGCGGGTGCTACCTTTACTTGGTGGGAGTCTTTCGAGAGGCGTAGACCGGTTGGTTCAGCACCTCTTACCTGGCAGCAGTTCTCCACTATATTTTTGGAGAAGTATGTTCCTCAGTCCCACAGAGAGGAGTAGTGTAGGAAGTTTGAGCAGTTGCGCCAGGGAGAGTTATCAGTCACTCAATACGAGATAAGATTTTCCGAGTTGGCTAGGCATGCTTCTGAGATTATCCCTACTGATAGGGATCGGGTGAGGAGGTTCGTAGATGGTCTTTATTATCAGCTTCGGTTGTTTATGACTCGAGAGAGAGTATTGGGTACTTCATTTGAGCAGGTTGTTGACATAGCTCGAGATATTAAGTTTGTTCGCCGCTAGGAGAGAGAGGAGAGGGAGGCCAAGAGGCCTCGTAGTTCGGGCAGTTCCAGTGGTGCTCCCTTCAGGGGACAGTTTCAGCAGGGTAGGGGCCATCTATTCAGGCCTCCTCAGTCACGCCGCCCAGCTTGTAGTGGTGCATCTTCGGGGCAGGGTCCCCGTGGTTCTTAGTCAGGCTGTACTTCATTTGTTTCCCTCCCAGCTCAGAGTGCAGCTCGAGCACCTCCAGTTCAGGGTTCATCTATTTAGGAGTCTTCTAGTGGCCGTGCAGGTGATAGGGGTTTCTATCAGTCCCCGCCTCCAGCTCCAGGTAGTTGTTTTGAGTGCGGAGAGTTCGGGCACGGGCAGAGGCAGTGTCCTCGCCGTTCCGGTGGATCTTTTCAACAGAGGGGCCAGCCCTCGACTTCAGCTCCAGTCACTTCACCACCCGCCCAGGCAGCCAGGGGTGGTGGTCAGTCAGCCAGAGGCCGCCCTAGAGGGAGAGGTCCAGCAGGGGGGGTCAGGCTCGTATGTATGCATTTCCAGCCAGGCAGGATGCTATGGCCTCAGATGCCGTGATTGCATGTATTGTTTCAGTCTGTTTCTGTGATGCCTTGGCTTTATTTGACCCTACTTCCACATATTCCTATGTTTCTTCATATTTTGCCGGTTTTCTGGATGTGCCCCGTGAGTCTCTGGTCACCTCTGTTCATATGTCGACTCCGGTGGGCGATACTGTTGTTGTGGACCGCGTGTATCGGTCATGCATGATATCTATTGGGGGTTTGGAGACCCGAGTGGACCTACTGTTACTCAGCATGGTCGGTTTTGATGTGATATTGGGAATGGATTGGTTATCTCCGTGCCATGATGTTCTTGATTGTCATACTAAGACCGTGACCTTAACTATGTCAGGGTGTCCGAGGGTTGAGTGGAGAGGTTCTTCCGAGTATATGCCTAGCAGGGTGATTTCTTACCTGAAGGCTCGACGCATGGTTAAAAAGGGGTGTTTATCTTATTTGGCCTTTGTGAGGGATGTCGGTGGTGAGACTCCCTCTATTGATTCAGTTCTTGTGGTCCGTGATTTTCTGGATGTGTTTCCTGTAGACCTGCCAATTATGCCACCTGACAGAGATATTGATTTTGGTATTGACCTAGTGCCAGGAACTCAGCCTATTTCCATTCCACCATATCGTATGGTGCCAGCGGAGCTAAAGGAATTGAAGGAGCAGCTTCAGGAGCTCCTGGATAAGGGGTTCATTCGGCCTAGTGTGTCACCTTGGGGTGCACCGGTGTTGTTCGTTAAGAAGAAGGATGGGTCCATATTGATTATCCGCAGTTGAATAGGGTTACGGTGAAGAACCGGTATCCCTTGCCCCGTATTGATGATTTGTTTGACTAGCTTCAGGGAGCCAGAGTATTTTCCAAGACTGATTTGAGATCTGGGTACTATCAGTTGAGGATTCGGGATTCTGATATCCCGAAGACTGCTTTTAGGACCAGGTATGGTCATTATGAGTTCTTGGTTATGTCGTTTGGGCTGACCAATGCCCCAGCTGCGTTCATGCAATTTATGAACAGCGTGTTTCAGCCTTATCTTGATTCCTTCGTCATTGTGTTCATTGATGACATCCTGGTTTATTCTCGTAGCTAGGAAGAGCATGCTCAGCATTTGAGAGTTGTGTTACAGAGATTGAGGGAGGAGAAGCTTTATGCGAAATTCTCAAAGTGTGAGTTTTGGCTGAGATCGACAGCTTTCTTGGGGCACGTGGTGTCTAGTGAGGGGATTCAGGTTGATCCAAAGAATATAGAGGCGGTGCAGAGTTGGCCCAGACTATCCTTGGCTACAGAGATTAGGAGTTTCCTTGGTTTGGCGGGATATTACCGTCGCTTTGTGGAGGGATTCTCTTCGATAGCTTCGCCTTTGACCAGATTGACCCAGAATGGTGCTCTATTCAAATGGTCTGATGAGTGTGAGGAGAGCTTTCAGAAGCTCAAATCAACATTGACTACAACTCCAGTACTAGTTTTGCCTGTTGGTTCGGGTTCTTACACAGTTTATTGTGATGCTTCCAGAGTTGGCTTGGGAGAGGTATTGATGTAGGACGGTTAGGGTGATTGCCTATGAGTCCAGACATATGAAGGTGAACGAGAAGAATTATCCAGTGCACGATCTTGAGTTAGCTGCCATTGTTCATGCCTTGAAGATTTGGCGGCATTATCTGTATGGAGTGCAGTGTGA
>ML397842.1:0-15823 GCA_005239525.1 Nicotiana knightiana | reverse complement strand
TTGAAGGTGCACGAGAAGAATTATCCAGTGCACGATCTTGAGTTAGCTGCCATTGTTCATGCCTTGAAGATTTGGCGGCATTATCTGTATGGAGTGCAGTGTGATATTTTCACTGATCATCCCAGTTTGCAGTATCTGCTGAGGCGGAAGGACTTGAACTTGCGTCAGAGGAGATGGTTAGAGCTCCTCAAGGATTATGACCTCACTATCTTATATCATCCGGGGAAGGCCAATGTAGTGGCCGATGCCTTGAGTCGCAGAGCAGAGAGTTTGGGGAGTTTAGCTTACCTTCCAGTAGCAGAGCGGCCATTAGCTCTTGATGTTCAGGCCTTAGCAGGTCATTTGGTGAGATTGGATTTATCAGAGCCCCCGCGGGTGTTGGCTTGTGTAGCCTCCAGGTCTTCTCTTTACGATCAGATTAGAGCACTCCAGTATGATGATCCACATTTGCTTGTTCTTCAGGACAAGGTAAGTCGCGGTGATGCCGGAGATGTGGTTATTAGTTATGATGGGGTCATGAGGATGAAGGGCCGGATTTGTGTGTCCAATGTAGATGGACTTCGAGATTTTATTTTAGCAGAGGCTCATAGTTCGCGGTATTCCATCCATCCGGGTGTCGCAAAGATGTATCAGGATTTGAGGCAGCATTATTGGTGGAGGAGAATGAAGAAGGATGTTGTGGAGTTTGTGGCTCGGTGTCTCAACTGTCAGCAGGTCAAGTATGAGAACCAGAGACTGGGTGGATTGCTTTAGAGGTTTGATATTTCGGAGTGCAAGTGGGAGCGGATCGCCATGGACTTTGTAGTTGGACTCCCACGGACTTCGAGGAGGTTTGATGCTATATGGGGTTATTTTGGATGGGCTGACCAAGTCCATGCACTTCATTCCTGTAGGTACTACGTATTCATCGGAAAGGTTAGCTGAGATTTATATCGGGGAGATTGTCCGTTTGCATGGGGTTCCAGTTTCTATCATTTCCGACAGAGGCACTCAGTTCACATCCCAGTTTTGGAGAGCCGTGCAGAGAGAGTTGGGTACTCAGGTTGAGTTGAGCACAACGTTTCATCCTCAGATCGACGGGAAGTTGGAGCGTACTATTCAGATTTTGGAGGACATGTTGCGTGCTTGTGTGATTGACTTTGGTGGTTCATGGGATCATTTTCTGCCACTAGCGGATTTTGCATATAATAACAGCTATCAGTCGAGTATTCAGATGGCTCTGTATGAGTCCTTGTATGGTAGGAGGTGTAGATCTCTGGTTGGTTGGTTTGAGACGGGCGAGGATAGGCTATTGGCATAGACTTGGTTCAGGATGCTTTAAGTAAGGCAAAGTTGATTCAGGAGCGGCTTCGCACGGCGTAGTCTAGGCAGAAGAGTTATGCGGACCGGAAGGTCCGAGATATGTCTTTCATGGTTGGGGATAAGGTGTTGCTGAAGGTATCACCCATGAAGGGTGTTATGAGATTCGGGAAGAGAGGAAAGTTGAGTCCCAGGTTCATTGGACCATTTGAGGTACTTCAGAGGGTTGGGGAGGTGGCCTATAGGCTTGTTGTGCCTCCCAGTTTATCGAGTATTCATCCAGTATTCCATGTTTCGATGCTCCGGAAGTATGTTGGTGACCCTTCCCATGTTTTGGACTTCAGCACGGTTCAACTCGAGGGTGATATGTCATATGAGGTAGAGTCATTGGCTATTTTGTGTCGTCAGGTCAGGAAGCTGAGGTCTAAGGATATAGCTTCAGTGAAGGTTCAGTGGAGAGGGCAGCCAGTGGAGGATGCCACCTGGGAGACCGAGCGGGAGATGCGGGACAGATATCCTCACTTATTAGAGGCTCCAGGTATGTTTCTAGACCCGTTCGAGGACGAACGTTTGTTTAAGATGGGGAGCATGTAACGACCCGACCGATCGTTTCGTGATATTTACCCCATTTCCCCTATTTCTTCATTTGTTATGTATCTCTATCTTGTTTTTGATTTGTTGGATCAGTTGGTTGGGGTCTGGAATGGTTATGGTGAGAATTTAGACATTTAGCCTTTTAAAGTAGCCTAATAGTTGAGAAAGTCAACTGAGAGTTGACTTATTGGTAAACGACCTCGGAATGCGGATTTTATGCTCGAATAACTTCGTTAGGTGATTTGGGACTTGGGAGTGTATTCGAAATATTTTTGTGATGTCCGGAGTAGAATTAGGCTTGAATTGGCGAAAGTTAGTTTTTGGCGATTTCCGGTCAGCAGTGGAAAACAGGCTATCGAGGTCGGAATAGAATTTTGAAAGTTGGAACAGTTTCGTAATGTCATTTTGGATATGTTCGCAAAAGTTTAGGTTAATCGGAGGTATTTTGGTTGGTGTCGGCGTAGTTGGCGAATTTTAGGAGTTTCAAAGTTATTAGGCTTGAATTTGATGAAAATTTGGTGTTTTTGGTGTTTCGAGGGCTCGGCTAAGTTGGAATAATGCTACGGGGTGTGTTGGTATGTTTGGTTGGGGCCCCGAGGGGCTCGGGATTGATTTCGGATGGTTGACGGGAAGTTGGAGTGATTTTTGGAAATTTGTTGTGCTGGTTTGCTGGTGTTTTCGCACCTGCGGAAGGGGAGTTGCAGGTGCGGTTGCGCAGGAGCGGAGAGAAAGGTCGCAGGTGCGAGTTTTGCTTGTGTAGGGAATGGTCCGCAGGTGCGAGGGGTTTGTCGCACCTGCGATGTCGCTGGTGCGGAAGGTGCATCGCACCTGCGAAGCCGCAGGTGCAGAAAGGTGGTCGCAGGTGCGAGAATTGGCCAGTTAAGTGAGTCTCGCAGGTGCGCACCCTGGGATCGCAGGTGCGTCCAATTGTCCGCAGGTGCGAAAATGACTGTGCAGAACAGTATAAAAAGGACCCCTCCGCGAAATTTATTAGTTTTCATCAATTTGCATGCGGGAGGAGTCCATTGAAGTTGGTTTTGAGAGAGAATTTCAAAGTTCTTCAGCAAAAGGTAAGTTCTTTGGTTGTTAATCCTGTTCCTATGTTATTGGTTCCACCTAGTGTGGCCGAAGGCCAAGAGTGATGGTGAGGTGCTGAGTGATATTAGCGCTTGGGATGAAGGAGCCCCTCCGGAGTTTGTACACACCCCAAGTGACCGCATCGAGTGCGAGTGATTGAGTGATTGGGAGGCATGAGTGGTTGTGAGGTGCTGAGTGATTGTGAGGTGCTGAGGGATTGTGAGGCATGCCCGGGGGGCTGATTATGAAACATGTTTTGCCCGAGAGGACTTATGATTTTACTACATTTATTTGCATACCAAATCCTTGTTTTAAAGTTGTTAAAAATGTGCATTGTTTTAAGGACTTTTGTGAAGTTGATTTCTAAGGCATGACGATTTCGTATATCTATGTATACTATTGGAAAGTAAGGCTGTGTATATTGTGACTTGGTGACATTGATTTTTATATGATTCCTTGCTACTTAGACTTGATTTATTTCCATTACTACTGAGTTGGCGTACTCACATTACTCCATGCACCTCTGTGTGCAGATTCAGGAGCAGATATCGAGCGTTAGGTTTTATATAAATATATCGCAGCGGGACCAGATCGTGGGGATATAGAGGTAGTTGTTAAGGCTTCGCAGCATCTTTGCTTTCCCTTCCTGTTGTCTAATTGTCCCATTACCCGGTAATTAATCAATTACCCGTATAATTAAGAAGTGTTGCAAATTACTTAAAGTTTTACTTATTTAATATACTGTATACATCCTACTATCATGGTCATATGATACCACATAAAATAAATACATACACTATTATTTTTGTAAAACATCCATGTAACAATACATATATTTTCTCAATTTATAATTTTCCTAATCTCATATAAAGAGAATTTCTTTTTCGTATGCTTAGTTCTTAAAACGATAAAAAGATAACCTTCTTAGTTGTAGGAAAACAATTTTTATCTTTACAGTAAAGAACATCTCATAAACTTTCACATATTATATATGTGTAAAATTTAAAGCATATTCAAAAGTAGTAATATTAATAACTATATAAAATCATAATTTTTAAACTTTTTACAAAAACATTCCACTCAAAATATCATATCAAATGTATATGACGGTATCAAGGTTGCAGTGTTCCTGGATTTGCCTTATCAATAACTTCATGACTTTATTTGACCAAATCCTAGTGTTTGAAGCCAATAATTGATCTGATGTTAACAGAAAAAGAAAGGATCCTTCAATACTTTCTAAAAACGCTGTACAGTTCAATTGCAAATGAACACATAGTAAATAACATGAGTGGGTCAAACATAAGATCCTAGCAAGGTAAAATATTCCAAGAAGTTTACACAAACTTAAAGATTAGTAAGGACAACCATAAAGGTAATTTCCAAACTTGTTATCTAATTGCTAATCGGCAAAGAAAAGCAATTTCAAAGGTCCTAAAAAATAAATATAGTAATAGCTCCTTATGTCCTGATTTTGTTATCCTTTTATATTTAGAAAAAGAATGTCCAAAATATGCACACAACAGTCAAAAGAAACTGACCGTCTATTTATACGGGTCAAGTATATAATACACTTGTTATTGTATTTCCTGACATGATTTCGAATAAGTTTACAGTTTAAAAGGCCAAATTATGGTTATTTCGTAGTAATTTAAGAATAAGTAGTGAGAGAAGACTCATTTACTACACTCACAACATATATAATCTAATATAATGGAACGGAGTATCTATAGGTACGCAAAATAACCTTCAAGCTCATATGGATTACTATGACTTATCCTAAAATTAAAGTACGGGGTGTAAAATCCTTCCCCCTTTTAGAAACATTCATCCTCGAATGTTACCTATTACAGATTTATAATTTTTTTAGGGTCTCCTCTGTAAACTAAACTAAAACCCAAACTATATTTGAAGTCTCGACTATTCACAACCTTTTTTGCTTGATTATCCCATATTGTCTTCACCTTTAACTTACTTACCTTTCAATCTTGCGTCGTATCTTCTCTCACTTTCATAACCTCTCTTTAACATAAGTAGAAATTAAATTTATGCCTAAAAGCTCTATTGAGATACCTGCACCTCTGGTGCATACAAAATCTAGCGAAAGATTCATACTGACTTCGTACGACTCATCTCTATGGAATGATTTGAAAACAAAATAAGGGTAAAATTTTCTAAATTCCCTATAGCCTCTCAATTATAAATGTGGCGTACAACACACTCATAAGTGAGACTCTACTAGGCACGACTTTGTAGACTACTTAGGACACGACCCACTCTGATACCACTTTTGTCACGCCCCGAACCTGGGGAGGCGTGGCTGGCACCCGGTGCCGCATTGGCCCACGCGAACCACTCTGTAATTTATTTATTTTATTTGTGGCTATCATGGACCAACATGGTCAGAACTCATAATGTATAACTTGTAAGTGGGCAACACTGTATCAACAAACTATCGTTCATAAAACATGAATACGTATGGGCCGTTAAGGCCTCTGACATACTGTACAAACTGAAAGTCTGTCTACAAAGCCTCTAAGATTTACTGACATCAAATGGGATAGGGTACCGGCCTACCCATAAGTCTGTAGTAAAACTCTGACACGATGACTCATAGACTTGGTTGCACTCCGAATGAGGTGGAGTCTTACCGATCCTTCGCTAAATGCCAATCTCGTCTACTATGAGGGCTCGTCAAACTCATTATCTATACCTGCAGATATGAATTCAGTGTCCCTAATAAAAGGACGTCAGTACGAATAATGTACTGAGTATGTAAGGCAAAACTGAAACGTAATACTAAGTCAACATTAATTAAAGACACATATAATCAACCTGTAAGTCTGGATAGCTCTGTATGAAATATTTATAATCTCATGCATATGCATACAAATATCATGTAATGCATAGGTCTGTACGTATATAACATCATTAAGCCTCTGAGGGCATCCCATCATATCATCTCGGCCACTGTCGGCAAATCATCAACGTATACGAGTTGATCAGGTGGTGGTGCGTATATAATGCCATAACCTTTCCCAAATCCCATATACATATACCTACATATATACGCGTATATAACGCCGTTTGAATCATATATATATAGATACATATATAGACGTATGTAACGCCGTTTGAATCATATTTCAGCCACTGTGGGCAACATCATCATCATATACCAACTGATCAGGTGGTGGTGCGTATATAACGCCGTAACCTTTTCCCATATCCCATATACATATATTTACATATATACGCGTATATAATGCCATCTGGTCATGGGTCAATGCACATGTATGAAATGCATGAAAAATACGTAATAATCTCAATATTCCTTCCGAATAAACTCTTCCAACTGCATATTATTCAGAGACCCATGAACAGAAAATAATAAAAATTCTCATGGGGAATCAAGGATATAGACACCCCTACTATTTCTATGAATAAAGTAATTTATAGAAACTGTGTATTTTCTCGTTTATTCAGTATAATTTAGACCATGCCAAAAGAAAGAAGGGATAGCCTTAACATACCTGAATCATAAAAACCAAGTTATTCTTATTTTGGAGTACTTGGCATAGCCCAAACCTAGCATCCTCCATGCCATTTTGAATAGCTCTTCCACTAAAATGTCTTTTCTTTTAGGATGAGCAATATTATTTTACCTCTAGTTTGTCGGTTGATTTTTCCATCAAGTTTGAGCTTAGTGCTGGAATAATTGGGGAGGTTCGTAATGAAGCATATGAGAGTACGAATGAAAATAAGGAGGAGTTGAACGGGGATCTTCCACTCCCTTCTTCCATTACATAGTGTTCCATATCTAAGAAATGTTAAACTGATTGTTAACTAGCCAGAAAGTTGCATGCTTTCCCTTCTTAGATTGGTAAATCATAAGATGAAATTACTTATGAATGAGCTGGTGGTTAGGAGAAACACTAATAAGCCAGAGAGTATAAGAGTCACATAATTGGGCTTTGAGCCCTTCCACCTTGCTGCCACATTTTGGGTAGGGAATATTAATCTTTATCCACTTATTAAATAATTAGGTAATGTCCCGTTACCCGGTAATTAATCAATTACCCGTATAATTAAGAAGTGTTGCAAATTACTTAAAGTTCTACTTATTTTTGATACACTTTATACATCATGCTATCATGGTCATATGATACCACATAAAATAAATACATACACTATTATTTTTGTAAAACATTCATGTAAAAATACAGATATTTTCTCAACTTATAATTTTTCTAATCTCATATAAAAAGAAATATTTTTTCGTACGCTTAATTCTTAAAATGGTAAAAAGATAACCTTCTTAGTTGTAAGAAAATAATTTTTATCTTTACAATAAAGAACATCTCATAAACTTTCACATATTCTGTATGTGTAAAATTTAAAGCATATTCGAAAGTAGTAATATTAATAACTATATAAAATCATAATTTTTAAATTTTTTACAAAAATATTCCACTCAAAATATCATATCAAATGTATATGACGGTATCAAAGTTGCACAGTTCCTGGATTTGCCTTATCAATAACTTCATGACTTTGTTTGACCAAATCCTAGTGTTTGAAGCCAATAATTCATCTGATGTTAACAGAAAAAGAAAGGATCCTTAAATACTTTCTAAAAAAGCTGCACAGTCCAATTGCAAATGAACACATAGTAAATAACATGAGTGGGTCAAACATATGATCCTAGCAAGGTAAAATATTCCAAGAAGTTTAAACAAACTTAAAGATTAGTAAGGACAACCATAAAGGTAATTTCCAAACTTGTTATCTAATTGCTAACCGGCAAAGAAAAGCAATTTCAAAGGTCCTACAAAATAAATATAGTAATAGCTCCTTATGTACTGATTTTGTTATCCTTTTATATTTAGAAAAATAATGTCCAAAATATGCACACAACAGTCAAAAGTAACTGGCCGTCTATTTATACGGGTCAAGTACATAATACACTTGTTATTGTATTTCCTGACATGATTTCGAATAAGTTTACCGTTTAAAAGGCCAAATTATGATTATTTCATAGTAATTTAAGAATAAGTAGTGAGAGAAGACTCATTTACTACACTCACAACATATTTAATTTAACATAATAGAACGGAGTATCTATAGGTACACAAAATAACCTTCAAGCTCATATGGATTACTATGACTTATCCTAATATTAAAGTACGGGGTGTAACATCCTTCCCCTCTTTAGAAACATTCGTCCTCGAATATTAACTATTACATATTTATAATTTTTTTAGGGTCTCCTCTGTAAACTAAACTAAAACGCAAACTATATCTGAAGTCTCGACACAACTTTTTTTGCTTGAGTATCTCATATTGTCTTCACCTTTAACATACTTACCTTTCAATCTTGCGTCGTATCTTCTCTCGCTTTCATAACCTCTCTTTAACATAAGTAGAAATTAAATTTACGCCTAAAAGCTCTATTGAGATACCTGCACCTCTGGTGCATACAAAATCTAGCGAAAGATTCATACTGACTTCGTACGACTCATCTCTATGGAACGATTTGAAAACAAAAGAAGGGTAACAATTTTTAAATTCACTATAGCCTATCAATTATAAATGTGGCACACAACACACTCATAAGTGATACTATACTAGGCACGGCTTTGTAGACTACCTAGGACACGACCCATTGGCCCGAGCGAACCACTCTGTAACTCATTTATTTTCTTTGTGACTATCATGGGCCAACAAGGCCAGAACTCGTAATGTACAACTTGTAAGTGGGCAACACTATTTCGATAAACTATCGTTCATAAAACATGAATACATATGGGCCGTTAAGGCCTCTGACATACTGTACAAACTGAACGACTGTCTACAAAGCCTCTAAGATTTACTGACATCAAATGGGACAGGGTACCGGCCTACCCATAAGTCTGTAGTAAAACTCTGAAAGATGACTCATAGACTTGGTTGCACTCCGAATGAGGTGGAGTCTTACCGATCCTTCGCTGAATGCCAATCTCGTCTACTATGAGGGCTCGTCAAACTGATTATCCATACCTACAGACATGAATTCAACGTCCCCAACAAAAGGACGTCAGTACAAATAATGTACTGAGTATGTAAGGCAGAACTGAAACGTAATACTAAGTCAACATTAATTAAAGACACATATAATCAACCTGTAAGTCTGGATAACTCTGTATGAAATATTTATAATGTCATGCATATGCGTACAAATGTCATGTAATGCATAGGTATGTACGTATATAACATTATTAAGCCTCTGAGGGCATCCCATCATATCATCTCGGCCACTGTGGGCAAATCATCAACGTATACCAGCTGATCAGGTGGTGGTGCGTATATAATACCATAACCTTTCCCATATCCCATATACATATACATACATATATACGCGTATATAACGCCGTTTGAATGATTTATATATACATACATATATACGCGTATGTAACGCCGTTAGAATCACATTTCAGCCACTGTGGGCAACGTCATCATCATATACCAGCTGATCAGGTGGTGGTGCGTATATAAAGCCGTAACATTTTCCCATATCCCATATACATATATTTACATATATACTCGTATATAACGTCATCTGGTCATAGGTCAATGCACATGTATGAAATGCATGAAAAGTATGTAATAATCTCAATATTCCTTCTAGATAAACTCTTCCAACTGCGTATTATTCAGAGACCCATAAACAGAAAATAATAAAAATTCTCATGGGGAATCAAAGATATAGACACCCCTACTATTTCTATGAATAAAGTAATTTATAGAAACTGTGTATTTGCTCGTTTATTCAGTATAATTTGGACCATGCCAAAAGAAAGAAGGGATATGCTTAGCATACCTGAATCATAAAAACCAAGTTATTCTTATTTTGGAGTACTTGACATAGCCCAAACCTAGCATCCTCCATGCCGTTTTGAATAGTTCTTCCACTAGAACGTCTTTTCTTTTAGGATGAGCAATATTATTTTACCTCTAGTTTGTCGATTGATTTTTCCATCAAGTTTGAGCTTAGTGCTGGAATAATTTGTGAGGTTCCTAGTGAAGCATATGAGAGTACGAATGAAAATAAGGAGGAGTTGAACGAGGATCTTCCACTCACTTCTTCCATTACATAGTGTTCCATATCTAAGAAATGTTAAACTGATTGTTAACTAGCCAGAAAGTTGCATGCTTTCCCTTCTTAGATTGGTAAATCATAAGATGAAATTACTAATGGATGAGCTGGTGGTTAGGAGAAACACTAATAAGCCAGAGAGTATAAGAGTCACATAATTGGGCTTTGAGCCATTCCACCTTGCGGCCACGTTTTGGTAAGGGGATATTAAGCTTTATCCACTTATTAAGTAATAAGGTAATGTACCGTTACCCGATAATTAATCAATTACCTGTATAATTAAGAAGTGTTGCAAGTTACTTAAAGTTCTGCTTATTTTTAATACACGTTATACATCCTACTATCATGGTCACATGATACCACATAAAATAAATACATACACTATTGTTTTTGTAAAATATCCATGTAAAAATACATATATTTTCTCAACTTATAATTTTCCTAATCTCATATAAAGAGAAATTTTTTTGTACGCTTAATTCTTAAAATGGTAAAAAGATAACCTTCTTAGTTGTAAGAAAATAATTTTTATCTTTACAATAAATAACATCTCATAAACTTTCACATATTATATATGTGTAAAATTTAAAGCATATTCGAAAGTAGTGATATTAATAATTATATAAAATCTTAATTTTTAATCTTTTTACAAAAATATTCCACTCAAAATATCATATCAAATGTATATGACGGTATCAAGGTTGCACAGTTCCTGGATTTGCCTTATCAATAACTTCATGACTTTGTTTGACCAAATCCTAGTGTTTGAAGCTAATAATTGATCTGATGTTAACAGAAAAAGAAAGGATCCTTAAATACTTTCTAAAAATGCTGCACAGTTCAATTGCAAATGAATACATAGTAAATAACATGAGTGGGTCAAACATAAGATCCTAGCAAGGTAAAATATTCCAAGAAGTTTACACAAACTTAAAGATTAGTAAGGACAACCATAAAGGTAATTTCCAAACTTGTTATCTAATTGCTAACCGACAAAGAAAAGCAATTTCAAAGGTCCTCCAAAATAAATATTGTAATAGCTCCTTATGTCCTGATTTTGTTATCCTTTTATATTTAGAAAAAGAATGTCCAAAATATGCACACAACAGTCAAAAGAAACTGACCGTCAATTTATACGGGTCAAGTACATAATACACTTGTTATTGTATTTCCTGACATGATTTCGAATAAGTTTACAGTATAAAAGGCCAAATTATGGTTATTTCGTAGTGAGAGAAGACTCATTTACTACACTCACAACGTATATAATCTAACATAATAGACGGAGTATCTATAGGTACACAAAATAACCTTCAAGCTCATATGGATTACTATGACTTATCCTAATATTAAAGTACTGCTAAATTATTTGGAAATCTCCTGCTAATCATGAATTTGTATGGGAACCCGAGTCGCATGGATGATTCACGAGCGGGGTAGCCTTAGTATTATATTAGCCCGAGTCACAGGTATGATTCGCAAGCGGGGGTGGTCTTAATATTATATTAACCGTGTCGCATGTTCGATTCGCGAGCGGGGCAGATATATGCATCTATGGTTCGGGCCGTTCGACCCTCGGCAGTGCACATTTACTTTTCACGTCGTAATGACTGTACATTTATAGCATGTTATATGTTTGGTAATTTGTGAGAAGCCCTGTAATTGTAACTGTTGATTTCATGAAAATAAAGAAGGTTAAATAGCTTGTATGCCATGGAAAAGGATGGCGCGAGGGTACTAGATATTGTTATTTGATGCTCATTTCCTTATTACTGTTCATTACTGCTATTACTGGTTAGCATGTACTTATTCCACATTGTCTGACCCTAGTAAGTATCACGTCGACCTCTCGTCACTACTTCTTCGAGGTTAGGCAGGATACTTACTGGGTACATATCTGTTTATGTATTCATACTAAGCTTCTGTACTTAATTGTACAGGTTATGAGGCTAGTGCATATGGTTATCTGACCGGAGCTTGACCCTGGGGGTATATTCTGGACCTAACTCAACGGTGAGCTGCCTCCCTTGGCGATTCTCAGCAGCACTATGAAATTATCTTTTGTTTATTTCTGTCTACTTCTTTCAGACAGTAGAACAATTTGTATCATCTGTTGTATTCTACTAGTTCGCCTGGACTTGTGACACTAGTTCCTAGCACACACATAGTAGACTTTATATTTTGGGACTGTACATATTGGTTCATGATCCTTGTGGCTGCATTTACTTAAGTTGGTTAATTTATCCGCTTTTACTTAAATGATCTAAGCTTAAAATTTGGTAAGTGTGGGGTTGATATGTCAAATAAGGATAATCTCACTAGTAAACAACTGTTGGCTTGCATGACCCCGGTGTTGGGCACCATCACGACCTGTGTTGGGATTTTGGGTCGTAACAACATGGTATCAGAGCACTAGGTTCACGTAGGTCTCACAAGTCCCGGGAAAACCTAATAGAGTCTCGCGGATCGATACAGAGACGTCTGTATTTATCTTCGGGAGGCTATAAAGTGTTAGGAAACCTCTCTTTATTCATGATCTATCGTGAAGTTGATGGTTTACTAAATCTCTTTGTTCTATTCTCTCCCATATGGTGAGGACGCGTACATTTAGCAGGGGACGGGGGAGGGCACCGGCCCGAGGTAGGGGATGGGGGCGCCCCAGAGCTATTCCAGTTGCATCATCAGGGGATCCTACTATAGAGGAGAAAGGGAGGTTCCCCTAGTGGGTCCTGCTCCAGTGGACTTCATGACGGCGCCGGGCTTCGAGGAGGTCATGGGCCGTATGTTGAGGTTTATGGATACTATGTCCCAAGCTGGTTTATTTCCAGTGGATCCTGCCACATCTCAGGCAGGAGGGGGAGCCAGACCCCTACTGCCCAGGCTGCAGGCCAGACATCAGCACTTCATCATAACCCGGGTACACTGCCCGTGGGTGGGGTCCAGCCTGTAGCAGCAGCACCTGAGCCCAGACCAGCTGCGGACGGCGCTCCGCAGAAGTTATCGGACAGATGGAATTGATTGCACCCTCCGGTCTTCGGGGGTGAGCGAGGAGAGGATGCCCAGGATTTCATTGACAGATGCAGGGACAAACTGCACAACATGAGGATACTAGAGTCCCATGGAGTGGACTTTGCTACTTTCTAGTTAGAGGGTAGAGCTCGCAGATGGTGGCAGTCCTATATTCTCAGCAAGCCAACAGGTTCTCCTCTTATCACTTGGGAGCAGTTCACTCAGATGTTTCTAGACAGATATATCCCACCCTCTAAAAGGGAAGAGCTGCGGTATCAGTTTGAGCAGCTGGAGCATGGAGAACTGTCAGTGACAGACTATGAGGCCAGATTTTAGAGTTGTCTCGCCATGAACTCATGATACTACCTATCGATGATGAGAGAGTGCAGAGATTTGTAGCCGGGTTACATCCAGACATTAGGACCAGCATGGCCCGGGAGGTGGAGATGGGGACTCCTTATCAGCTAGTAGTGGAGATTTCTCGTAGGATCGAGGGTTATCGGTCGAGGGTCAGGGAGCAGGTACAACCGGATAAGAGAGCCAGATATTCCGGGGATTTCAGAGGTGCCCCAGCTAGGGGCAGAGGTCAGTTTGGTAGGGGTTAGCCCAGCAGGCCCCCATATTCAACACCACCACCACCACCTCCTCGTGGTTCTCCAATGAGGCCTTACTTCAGTGCTATGCTAGAGGGTTCTCACCGTCCCCCAGTTATCTAGGGTTCTACTTCAGGGCAGTAGGCCATGCCTCTAGTGAGATGTTACGAGCGCGGGGATCTCGACCATATCAGGAGGACTTATTCCAAGTTTCGGGGCAAGGCAGTGTAGCCGGGTTACCAGCCTATGAGTCCAGCACCAGCAGTCCGGCCACCTAGAGGTGGGGGCAGGTCGGTAGGGGTCGTCCTAGAGGTGGAGGCCAGTCAGGGGGAGGTCAGCCAACTCCTGTTCATTCTGGCGGGGCTCAGTCTTTCGGTGATCCAACTAGATTCTATGCTTTTCCAGCCAGATCGATGCAGTGGCCTCAGAAGCCGTGATCACATGTATTATTACAGTATGTGGTAGAGAGGCATCGGTGTTATTTGATCCAGGATCCACTTATTCCTATGTTTCGGTCTTATTTGCTCATTTTCTGGATGTCCCTCGTGAGTCCATGGGTTCTCCTATATGTATGTCCACTCTTGTGGGCGATTTTGTGGTGGTATACCGAGTTTACTGGTCTTGTATGGTCACATTCTGCGGGTTTGAGACTCGAGCGGATCTCTTATTGCTCGACATGGTTGATTTCGAGATTATTTTAGGCATAGATTGGCTATATCCTTATCATGCCGTGCTAGATTGCCATGCCAAGACAATTACTTTAGCCATGCAAGAGTCGTCTAGGCTGGAGTGGAGAGGTTCCTCAGTTAGTGCAGCCAACCTAGTTATTTCATTCATGAAGGCTCGACATATGGCCGAGAAGGTTAATTTGGCCTACCTCGCTTATGTGCGGGACGCCACCACCGAGTCTCCGATAATTTATTCAGTGCCAGTTGTTCGAGAGTTTGCTGATGTATTTCCTTCGGACCTTCCGGGCATGTATCCGGATCGTGATATTGATTTCTGCATTGATTTAGCTCCAGACACCCAACCTATATCTATTCCTCCGTACCGTATGGCTCCGAAAGAGTTGAAGGAGCAGCTTGAGGAGTTGTTAGCTAAGGGGTTCATCAAACCGAGTGTATCTCCGTGGGGTGCTCCAGTTCTATTTGTGAAGAAAAAGGATGGTCCATGCGAATGTGTATTGATTACCGCCAGTTGAACAAGGTTACGATTAAGAACAAGTATACTTTGCCGCGCATTGATGATTTGTTTGACCAGTTGCAGGGTGCCCATGTGTTTTCTAAGATTAATTTGAGATCGGGGTATCATCAATTGAGGATTCAGGCTTCAGATGTTTCGAAGACTGCTTTTCGTATGAGATATGGCCATTATGAGTTCTTGGTGATGTCATTTGGCTTGACTAATGCCCCAGCAACATTCATGGACTTGATGAATAGGGTGTTCAGGCCGTATATTGATTCCTTTATCATTGTCTTCATTGATGACATTTTGATTTACTCACGTAGCCTGAGGGAGCACGAGCAGTATTTGAGAGTTGTGCTCCAGACTTTGCGAGAACAGAAGTTATATGCTAAGTTCTCCAAGTGTGACTTCTGGTTGGATTCCGTGGCATTCTTGGGGCATGTGGTATCCGGAGAGGGTATCAAGGTTGATCCTCAGAAGGTTGAGGCGGTTCATAGTTGGTCGCGTCCTACTTCAGGTACAGAGATCAGGAGCTTTTTGGGCCTAGCAGGCTATTATCATCGATTTGTGGAGGGGTTCTCTTCTATTGCAGCTCCATTGACTAGATTGACTCAGAAGAATTCCCCGTTCCGATGATCTGTCGAGTGTGAGGTGAGCTTTCAGAAGCTTAAGACAGCATTGACCTCAACACCAGTTCTAGTATTGCCTTCCGATTCTGGGATGTATACAGTATATTGCGACGCTTCGCGCGTTGACTTGGGATGTGTATTGATGCATGAGGGGAGAGTTATTGTTTATGATTTACGCCAGCTGAAGGTTCATGAGAAGAATTATCATGTGCACGATTTGGAGTTAGCGGCGATTGTTTATGCTCTTAAGATTTGGAGGCACTACTTGTATGGAGTGTCCTGTGAGATTTATACAGACCACC